>PVKS010002328.1:0-120021 GCA_004027875.1 Aplodontia rufa | reverse complement strand
CGTTTTTAAAATTCATTTATTTCAATTATCGCATCAAACTAGCACTATTTTCATTGGCTCTCTTATTTCTGCCCAACACTGTGAGAAGCGTTGGAAATATTATTTTAAAAACTGTGTCTTGGGCTGGAGCGGTGGCTCAGCGGTTACAGCGCTTGCCTGGGATGCACGAGTATGTGAGTTCAAACCCCAGCACCACGTACACCACAAAGTGTCCGAGGAATGAAAATCACATGAAAAACTAAATAAGAATTGCTTCTCTCTTTCTCTCTCTCTCTCTCACTGACCCTTCTTTCTTTAAAACAAAACAAAACAAAACCCCACTATATCTAAAGGGTAAAGAATAGCTTTCCAAACCCACCATATGATCCAGCTATCCTTCTTCTGGGTATTTTCCCAGAGAAGTTAAAACCAGCACATTACAGTGATTACAGTGACACAGCAAAATCCATGTTCATAGCAGCTCAATTATAATAGCTAAATTATGGAAGCAACCCAGATGCCCCTCGCTGGATGAATGGATCAAAAACTGTGAGATTATATATATATACATACATGTATATATATATATATATATATATATATATATATATATATATATATATATATATCATGGAGTTTTACTCAGCAATTAGAAACAATGATATTGCAGCCTTTGAAGGTAAATGGATGGCAATAGAAGAAATCATGTTGAGCGAAGTCAGCCAACCCAGAGAGTCCAGGGTCAAATGTCTTCATTCATTTGTGGAGGCTGGAACTAGACCCAGGCCTGTGTGAAAGGCAGTCCATCCCAAATATTGGATCCAGCAATGGCGTAGCAACACATAATCTAGGGCAATCATAGATATGTAGCGGGAAGGACAGGGGAGGGAGCTGGTGGGGAGGGAAAAGGGTGGGAGAATAGGGAGGGATCTAGGGGGTAAATCTGATTTAAGAATATATACATAACATATTGTTACTTTGGATGCATTTTTGATTTACAATAACTAAATTTCTTTCTTTTTTTAAAGTAAGAGGGACAGTGAGAAAGAAAGAAGCAATTTTTATTTAATTTTTGTTCCTACGACACTTCACGCTTTGTTGTGTACGTGGTGCTGGGGTTTGAACTCATGCACCCAAACATGCCAGGCAAGCACCGCAAGCACCATAACCGCCCAGCCACCACTCCAGCCCAATAAATATCTTAAAAACAAACAAACAAAAAAGAATAGCTTTCCAAGGCATGCAATGCAATGACTATTAATGTGTAATAAATACAAAGTTTCTTTTAAAGAAAAAAACCGACACTGTGACAGAGCAGACTCACTGTGTTCCAGGTCCTTCCCTCTGGAACTTTCAGGCTAGGAAAAAGCGACAGAGTGCTTCTGCACAGAAAAGTAGGCACACTGCCATTTTTAGAATTCCTTCTGTCACACAGTATTCTCGGTGCTGCAGGGGACAAGCATGTGACACTCTAAGTTATTTGAGACTACAGCTGTCCTGATGTCACCATCCCATTCAAAACTATTTTGACACCACCACAGCTGCTGGTGGAGCCATAAGGGTGTATCCAAGATGAGCAGAGCAGAGACAGGACAACTAACACTGAGAAGATGCCCATCACAGGCAGACCAATGGCCACAGATGCTGGGAGGGCTTTTTATATTTAAATAAGTGTGCTTTACAAAAATAAATACATGCAAGCCTTGTGGTGCACACCTGTAATCTCAGCAACCAGGAGCCTGAGGCATGAGGATCGCAAGTTTGAGGTCAGCCTCTGCAACTGAGCAAGACCCTATCTCAAAATAAAAAATAAAAAGCACTGTACATGTAGCTCAGTGGTGAAGCACCCCTGCATTCAATCCCCAGTACTCCGTAAATAGATCCATAATATATACATACTCATAGCTAAACTGCTGAAAAATAGAAAAGCATAAAAAAGTTTATTTTAAATAAAATATTTGCATTTATATATACTAAATCTCACAATAGATATAAACACCGTTAATGCTGTTGCTGAATCTCTTCAGTTACATTTCTGTGTGTGTGTATGTTTGTGTGTGTGTCTACTGTGATTTTTTCCTTTTATCTCACTAACACTACCATTTATTTTGAAATAATTCTAAAGTTATAGAAAAGTTACAGAAATGGCAAAAAATAGCTTAATAACTCTGCAGCCTGATTCTTCAAATATTAATATTATATCACATTTTCCCCATGCCTCCAGCTTTCTCTCTCTCATATTCCCATATGTATTTCTTCTGAATCAACTGATGGGAAATTGTTCTTCTGATGCCTCCTTCCCTCTAAAACTTTTGTATGCCTTCCCTAAAAACAAGACTTGGCTTACACATAGCCATGTCCTATTTATCAAAATCAGAGTATTAACGTGGGTACGATGTGGCATCTAATCTATAGAATTTAATTTCATCAATTTTCACTTTCATATATACATGGAAAGACATAGTTTGTATGTGTGTGTATGTGTGTATGTGCACATGCGTGTGTTTTCTGTGTATTTTTTCAGTCTTCCTTGTGTGAATTTGAAACTTTTTGAAGAATACAGACCAATCTTTTGGAATGAAGTTTTGAGTTTTTGAGGTTGTCTCATGATTGGATTGGTGTTGTGCCTGCATGGCAGGAATATCACAGAAGTGATGTCATCCTTTCTCCTGGTGCTTCCCATCGGGAGATGCCTGTTAAGTTGGACATATTACTGATGATCTAACTTTGATCATTTAAGGTGGTGGGTGCCAGCATGCTCTACTGTAAATGTTACCATTTCACCCTTTGTAAGGAAAACCTACCTAGCAGGGAGTACTTAGATACTAAGTATTTCATTAACCTTCAAAATTCATTGTGTACCTGGTGCTGGGGTTCGAACTCAAGTACTTGCGAATGGCAGGCAAGTGCTGTAACCACCCAGCCACTGTTCCAGCCCTTTACCTGCTAGTTTTACCACCCCATGATAATTCTTGCCTGAGCAATTATTGTGGTGACACTTACCAAAAAAAGTGACTTTCTCATTTCATTTATTAGTTTTCATTCTACTATAGCAAAGCACTTTCTGTCCCCTCCATTAATTTATTCATTCCTTTGCTTATACCAGTATCTATACAGGTTCTAATTCTATTCTATAAATTATCATCTGTCACTCTCTTTATTTTGATGCTTAGATTGTTCCAAAGTCGGTCAGCGGGCACCTCTTTCAGGTTGGCTTCTATGTCTTTTTGACTCATTCCCCTCATTCTTTGGACAATTCCTTATTTTCTTTCTTTCTTTTTTAAAAACACAGAGGGACAGTGAGAGAGAGAAAGTGAAAATCAACTTTATTTAGTCTTTCATGTGGCTTTCTTTCTTTGCTCTGACACTTCATTGTGTACGTTGTGCTGGGGTTCAAACCCGCATCCTCATGCATGCCAGGCAAGACCTTATTTTCTTACACAGTAAAATATGCCATCCTTAGACCCAATTCTCCGAGTCGTTCTAGTGCCTTTTAATGCAGGGTGGTATTTAAAAATCAGCTTTGAGTGCTAAATATACTCTTCCTACTAGGTAGTATTGCTTTCTGAGACTCTCAACAAACTGAACCAGGAGTATGGAAAATATGCATAAATGCATGTCTACGCCCTGAGACTGGTTTTGGTTTCTATAGCTGTATATTTAAAACCATGCATTTATGAGCTGGAGCAGTGGCTCAGCGGCTAAGGTACCTGCTTGGCATGTGCAAATATGTAGATTCAAACCCCAGCACCATGTACACAACTAAGTGTCAGAGTCAGGAAAGACACGTGAAAATCTAAATAAAATTGATTTTCTCTTTCTAAAAAACAAACAAAGAGCAAACCAACAAAAACCGTTTATACTGACACCTCCAATTCCAGCCTAACACCACAGGGTGCATATTAATCTTCTCCAATTGTATATTTATAATTCCATTCTCTGAGAGTAAAAAACCTGGAGCCTACTATTTCTCAGTCCTAGAATATGCATCGTTTCAGAATAGTTATCAGAGACCATTGTGAAAAACAAATCTACTGGCTAAAGTAATTGCTTATAGTTTTTATTTTCCCCAAGGACATGAAGCTCCCTGTGTTCTCTTTCTGATGATTGTTGTTATGTAATATTGTTAGGATTACTTATTTCTGTTCATTCTCTACTTACACTTTTTCTCCCATGTGCTCATTGATTTTTTATTAAGAAATTTATTTATTAATCAATGTATTCCTTGTGTATTTAACTCATAAACATGGTTTGCACATTCAGAACTATCCAACAATCTTACTTGTTCCTCATCTATTCTACCCAAACTCTCCATCAACCTGCCCTGGTGACCAGTCTCATTTGGTTCTGGTCTATTCTTCTTGTGTCTTTTTTTTTTTTTTTTGAGAGAGAGAAAGAGAGAAACAATTTTTATTTTTATTTAGTTTTTCATGTGGCTTTTGCTACTCTGAGACTTTGCTGTGTCCATGGTGCTGGGGTTTGAACCCGAGTACCTGCACACACCGGGCAAGCTCCGTAACTGCCAAGCCACCTCTCCAGCCCTCTTGTGCCTCTTTTTGCACAAATAAGGATATATATATATGTATGTTCTTATTTTCCTTCCCCGCTTTTTTGTTACACAAAGGGTATTTTATAATAGATATTCCTTTGCACCCTGCTTTCTTAAAATTTAACAGTACATCCCAAAAATCACTCCTTATGGGTTCACACATAGCTTCCTCATTTCTTTTTACAATTGCATAATATTCCAATCTGTGAATGTATCATTGTTTATTCAATCCTTTCTTATATTCATGCACTCAAGTTAATTCCAATATTTTGAAACTACAAACAATGCTGCAATGGAAATTTTGTGCACGTATATTTTTATTTCGTTGGAGTTGTATCATTAGGGTTCTTAAAAGTAGGATTGCCAAGCTGAAAGTTAAGTTTTAAATAGATATGTGGTTACTAGATGTGGTGAGAATCCCCTCCCAACGTGCTGTGCCATTGTCTTTCATGCCAACAATGAGCAAGTTTTCCGGTCTCTTCTCTAATAGAATGTACGTCAAACTTTCCAATGTTCCCCAATCTGATAGGTCAGAAATGCCCTCCTCAGGAAAACTGTGATCTGCATTTTCTTAATTTTGAGCAGACTCAGTATCTTTACCAATGTTTATGCTATTTTTTTTTAGATTTTGTCCTACGAATTTTCTGTGTGGTTTTTACATTTGTTCTACTTTAGGGTCTAGTTTCCCTTTTTCTTAAAGAGTTCTTTAGGTTTATTTGTATTAGGGTTATTCGTCTTTTATCTGCGATAAATATTATTGCCCAATTTATGAGTTATATTTTAATTTTTTATTATTTAGAAAAATTTCCATATAGTCATATGTATTGATCTTTTTTCTTCAATTCTGTTTTGCTTCTGATTTTTTGAAAAACATTTCTTACATAATATGATTTTAGAATTTGCCCTGCTTTCTCCCATACTTTTGTGGTCTCATTTTGGTAAAATTCAGATTATGAATTTCCTATCCCTTTCCTTTTTTAAAATTACCTGTGTAAGCTGTGGATGTGGCTCAGTGGTAGCATTCTTGCCTAACATCTGTAATGCCCCAAGTTTGATTCTCAGCACTGCTAAATAAATAAAGTTAAATCAACATAATATATGAAGATTGTCCTGTGTTGATAAAAATTCTTTGAAAATATGTTTGGTTTTGTTTTTGTTTTTTAAAGAGAGAGGGACAGTGAGAGTGAGAGAAAAAATCAATTTTATTTAGTTTTTCATGTGGCCTTCGTTGCTCCAAGACTTCATTGTGTACGTGGTGCTGGGGTTTGAACTCACGTACTCGCGCATTCCAGGCAAGCGCTGTAACCACTGAGCCAGAGCTCCAGTCCTGAAAATATGTTTTTAAATGCTTAGTTTCTTGATTAGATTGATTATCCTAGTCTAATTTAGCTCATTGGACATATAAAGAACTGATAATTTTTTGACAATGTAAGTAATACTTTACAATGCATCCTTATGGATATTTGAACAAAATGTCTATTTTCATAAAATAAGCATCCAGAAAAGGCTAATAGACACATAAATGCCAATGGATGAGTGAATAGATGAATAAATTCTGGTACATAAATACAATGCAATACTATTTGGCTACTATTTGGCTATTAAAAGGAATTAATTAGATACATCGTAGATACATATAACAATATGAACAAAGACAATCACTATGTTTGAGTAGAAATAGATGAGAAAAAAGGGGATAATTTAAAAGAAATCTATAAATAGTTTTACCTGCAAGTATTTGAACTCAGATTTCTTTACATGTGCTATTTTCTGTTTTAATAAAGGGAGAAGGACAGAGTGAGAGAGAGTAAGGAGAGAGAGAGAGAATCAACTTTATTTAGTTTTTCACATGGCCTTTGTTGCTCCAACACTTTGTTTTGTATGTGGTGCTGGGGTTCGAACTTGAGTACTTGCGCATGCCAGGCAAGCACCGCAACCACTGAGCCACCGCTCCAGCCTATTTGCTATTTTTAAAGCAGTTTTTCATTTTTCACCTTTATCATTTCTATAGTCTATTTTGTTCTCACATTATTCCTTACATGCACATTTGTTCAAGAAAAAAATGAGATCATTTTATACTGACTTTAACCTTAATAAACTTATTCAATATTACAGATATCACCCCAAACACTTGGTATGCAAAAATTCAAACTTACAAAAAAAATTGGAGAGTGAGTGAGCTATTACAGAATTAACTGCTTTATGGAATCTTTTCAAGATTAGCTTTTCAAAATTAGCTTTACATTTGTTGATGAAATATAATTCACAGATGCAGAAAATGCAATTCATGCCATCTCTGTTTAGTTATATATCCAGCTGAACTTCCAGCTAGGGTATGCTGTAACCGTCTGTTGGAACTTCATCTAAAAAGTGGTTTATATGTGATGTGGTCTTACTATTTAATAATATAATCACTGGCTGGAGCAGTGGCTCAGCAGTTACACGCTTCCCTGGCATGCGCAAGGATGCAGGTTGGAACCCCAGCACCATGTACACAATGAAGTGTTGGAGCAATGAAAGCCACATCAAAAATTAAATAAAATAAATTCTTTCTTTCACTGTCTCTCTTTAAAAATAACAGTAATAATAATACAGTCACCCTTTATAACATTTTATGATTATACAGACTTGGAGTAAATCATCATTTACATTATGCATTTATAAATGAGGTCATTGTATCCATAGCAAAGAATCTATCCAACATGGTGAACTTTATAAGCATTTTCTGCCTATGGTTGTTGGTCCTTTTCTTCCCTGCTACTCCCCCACACATAAGCCTTTGGAAGAGTCTCTGCAGGGACCATTTAGCTGATGCCATTACTGAAGTCTTCCTGAAAGGCCTGCATTTTGGCGGTCTGACTCAACAGTGGTGAGGTCATGATCCTTGTGTGTCTAATGGCATCAGAACAGTTTTAATGCTTGGTGTCTACTGTAGTTTGGAACTGGAACGTTCCCCCAAGGGTCCAGGTATTAACAAGTTTTATTTGCCAGAGTATCTTCATTGAGCAGTGGTGGAACCTTTAAGAGGTGTGGCCTAGGGGCTGCAGCCGTGGCTCAGCAGTTACAATGCTTGCTTGGCATGCACAAGTACACAGGTTCAAACCCTAGCACCCACATACACAACTAAGTGTCAGAGCAATGAAAGCCATGTGAAAAAAAAAAAAACTCAGTAAAAATCGATTCCCTCTCTCTCTCTCTGTCTTTTCTTAAAAAAAAAAAAAAAAAGAGGTGTGACCTAGTGGGAGGTCCCACATCACTGTGGGCAAACCCCTCAGAGTGGATGATGGGCCCCAACCCCCTTCCTCTTCCTGACTTTCACTTCTGGCCATGAGTTGAAAAGTTTTGCTCTCCCATGTGTTCCTTCTGTGTTGTGCCCCAAAGACCTAAAGCAACAGAGTCCATCAATCACAGATTGAAAACTCCAAAACTCTAAGCCAAAGTAAACCTTTCCTTTTATTAAGTCAATTATCATGTCAGGTATTCGTTACCGCAACAGATAGCTGACTATACACGACCCTTATTATGTTGAGGCCAATCCTTGCTCACCTATAGAGTATGGCCTATCCTTTTTAGAAGGTATAAAACTGATTTCTTCAGAGCCTAGAGAGAGTTTTAGGAGAAGGTAGGAGAAAAAATGCAATTAGAAAAATTCTGTCCCAGAGAAAGAGTGAATGGCTGTTACCAGATCTGGAAAGAGGAGATGTAACGGCCTAGAAATCTTCCTAGTACCTAAGGCTTTAAGGATCTATGGTCTGACTGCATGTCCTGCCTCAAGTGCCCACCCTCCCCCCTCACCTTCATCCCCTCATTTGTAGTTTTCAATGTTAATCCATATTCTGATGCAGGCGCCCCATTTGGCACTCCCTGGCACCCCGTGTGCCTCCCCTCCAAGGACCTGTAAAGCCACATTCCTCTAAGTATGGGTCTCAGGCTGGTAGCACCAGTGTCACCTGGGGTAGAGTCCAGTAGCTGCAGTTGCAGAAACCTCTAGGTGATTTCTGATGCATACTAAGCTTTAAGAACCATTGCCATGGGCTGGAGCGGTGGCTTGGCAGTTACAGCACTTGCCTGGCCTGGGCGAGTACACGAGTTCAAACCCCAGCACCACGTACACAACGATGTCTTGGAGCAACGAAGTCCACACACAAAAAAAACAAGACAACCACTGCCTTGCGATCGCTGTTGGTTCACTCATGGGTAATGTCAGCAAGACCGTTTCTTCAGGACAGACACAAGTATGTTTCTCAATGCTCTCACACTGTAGAATATCTAAAATACATGTTCAGTGAATGAGCGAAGCAAGCAAACCCTTGCATAGTGCTAGATGTTTAACAAATGCTCAGTAACAACTTGTGACTGAATCAGAATTGAGGTACATGGCTCTCCAATGAAGCACTGAGAAAAATCCCTCAAGTCAGGCATAAAAGATAACCAGCTGTGGAAATAAACGTTTCTCTAAAATCTATTAGGAATCGAGTACAATTAAGTAAATAGATATTTTTTTCTAAAGAAAATGGAAAATGTTTTCATAGCAAAGCAGTGAAGGAAATGTATTATGAAGAAAATAAAAATCTATCTCTTATTCAGCCACCTTCTGAGACTTCTTTTCCATGCACCTTTTCTAGGTATGCCCCTCAATTATGATGTCAAAAATAAAAATTAGGGAGTGGGGCGGGTCGCTCAGTGGTTACGGCACTTGCTCAGCATGTGCGAGTACACGGGTTCAAATCCCAGCACCCACATACACAACTAAGCATCAGAGCAATGAAAACCATGTGAAAAACTCAATAAAAATTGATTCTCTCCGTTTCTCTCTCTCTCTCTCTCTCACTGTTCTTCTTTTTTTAAAAATGTATTTTTATCAGTGCATTATGACTTTACAAAATGATAGGATTTGTTGTCACATATTCCTAGATGCACACAAATCAGCAATACAAATTGCTCAATATCCTCCAACCCCGGCATCCCTCTACCTCCCTCCTCCTGTCTCCCGATCCCTTGACTTTCTTCTGGGTGCTATATTATTCCTAAAAATTCCAAATACAGTGACAGAATTCTTATACCTATGAATAACATTTATATATATATATAATTATAGGATATACAGTAACACTTATAACTGCTTAAAATGTACCTTGCTTTAGCTCTGTTCCAACACTTTCCCTTCTTCTCCTTTCCTGTCATCCCTTGTTATTCTTCAAAGTATTTGACAATAGGGTTAAACATTTATGTTTTGTACAGGTATGCAGCATAGCTTGTTGAAATATCTTATGAAGTATCTCATAAATATTAACGTTTTGCATTTGTGTTCTATGGATCTAAGACATGAGTTTGTCTTCCTTACTCCCAAGCTGGTTTAGGTCCAGCCTCCATAAAAGAGGGAAATCATCCAGCACTTGACTCCCTGTGCTTGGCTAGCTTCGCTCAGCTGTCCTTCTCTATTTAAAAATAAAAAATAAAGATTATTCTTTAAAACAACACAAACTCATTAAAAATATTAGAATATACAGAAAAGCACCACAAGGACATAATTCATTGTTCAGAGGCATAAATGCCCCGGGGAGTATCTGTCCAGACTTGTGTCTCCATGCCTCTTTTTTAAAGACTGTGTGCAAATCCTTGACCTCTTAACCTGCGGCAGCTAGCTCCTGCCACTTCACACATGACTTCTTCCTGTGTAGTAAAACAGGCAAAGCATACTCAGAAGGAAAAGTCTGTTCCAAGAACAAGCTCCTGGCCCTCCTCTAGATAGGTTAACGCTGGTACCCATCTGCTCCCTTCTGATCTAGAACAGAGCTTAGGATTTCGCCTGAGAGTGGTGCACAAATATCCATCCTGCTTCATTTCTTAATATTGTCTTCAAAATGGATAGGGCATTGTCCCACTTTCTTTGTCTAGGGATTTTCCATTAAATCTGTCTACATGGGTTGTGACATCACCACGGAGAATTCTGTGGTTTTTACCTTTCCATTTTCACAATGTTGCTGGGAGACAAAAAGAAGATAATGCCCCAGGACACAGGCAATCTCAAATTGGGCGGGGCAATTATCTAAGGGACACATCACTTAATTTTTTTATATACCAGAGATTGAACCCAGAGGCATTTAACCACTGAACCATGTCCCCAGCCCTTTTTATTTATTTTTTTTTTTTATTTTGAGATAGGTTCTTGCTAAGTTACTCAGGGCCTCACTAAATTGCTGAGGCTGACTTTGAACTTGTGATCCTCCTGCCTCTTCCTGAACCACAGTGACTACAAACATGTGCCACCACACCTGGCTTGAATTTTTAATTTTTATAATCTTATAATGAAGGTCATTATTAGTAATTTTTTGGAAACGGAGTAAGTATAAAGGAGGAGAAAAGTCTCATGCATCCTGCGTAATCTGAAGGAATCAATTGTTTTGTCTTATACTGTCTGCTGTATATATTTATCTTCATGTGTTCAAAATATTATAGCACCTGTAATCTCATTTTTCACTTACATTATAGCAAAAATGTTTGCATATTGATCATAAAGTATTCTTTTAAAGCATCATTGTAGTGACTCTAACATATGCTGTACAGAATAATTTCCCTGTTTCTGCTTGAAATTTTTGCTGGAAGCATTTTTTAAATTTTTATTTCTTTAACATAGAGGGAAAGGGTCTGGAGCAGTGGCTCAGGGGTTGAGGCACTTGCCTGGCATGCATGAGGACACAAGTTCAAACCCTAGCATCACATTTGCAATGAAGTGTTAGAGCAACAAAAGCCACATGAAAAACTAAATAAAATTGGTTCTCTCTCTCTCTCTCTCACTGTTCTTCTTTCTTTAAAAAAAAAAACCATCAAAAAAAAAGAGGGAGAGTGAGAGAGAGAGAAAGAGAGAATCAATTTTATTTATTTTTTCATGTTTTCCTTTTGTGTGTGTGTGTGTGTGTTTGTTTCTCCGACACTTAGTTTTGTATGTGGTGCTGGGGTTTGAACCTGGGTCCTCGCACATGCCAGGCAAGCGCTCTAACCACTGAGCCACTGCTACAGCCTCTGGAAACATCTTTACACGTGTACTATGGATCATGTCTTAATGAAGTTGGGATAGGTTTTCAAGAGTGGAGTGAGTTGGTGGCCGGACTTAGACACAGTGACAATTTTTGATAGAAAGCCATCCTAATTGTATTCCAGGGTGGTATGATTTGAGCTACCTTGGCCTCAGCATTTGAGTGGGAAAGAGAAAAACTTCAAAGGGACAGTGTTTGGGAACATCGAGAGCACTAAATTGCAGAAAATGTGTAAAGTGAGGAGGATTTACTGACATGTTCTTAGCATTCTTCTTTTGCAATTCTGATCATGGACTGTTTTGGACTCCTTTTGGGGAGCTTGGCTTCAAATATGCCTCCCAATATAGTCTGGTCAGTCCACAGTTCAAAAACATGGGTTCCAAGAACACCATAATAGAGACGCCTCAGACTCTAAATATTTCTGGTGAGGTGCTCTTCCTTCATAGAAAATGTATCACCCATCCAACTTCTCCACTCAAGAATGTGAATTTAGTTCTTTTCACTTGCGTTTTAAAATGATACTCTGATAAGATCCCCAAAGATCATACGAAATGGTTTGTTAACTATCTGTGCATCGAAGGAGTCAGGAGTCCTAGAAGACTAATCCCATGTGTGGGTAAGGGGAAACTGTGTCATAGTCCTGGCCAAATCCTATTATCTCAGGTCACTGTGTGGCAGATGCAGGGTAAGTCACAAGGAGAACCAGGTCAGAACATGCGTTTGAATCAGCACAATGAGAAGGATGACCCTAAAGTTGGTAGGTCAGCTCCAGTAATTTTGTAGATGTGGGACAACGGCCTAATGAACTGGCACAGATTCAATTGAAAACTGTGAAAGGGACCAAAGGCAATCATTAACAAGTGCAGGGACATGCCCAAGGTCCCCCCGCTGCTCAGGGGCTATCTGGATCTTTAACTAGGTCTTCTGATGCCAGGTTCCATACCCTTTCTAGGACTGCATTTTCTGCATATCTAGCCCGTGTTCACGAGATATTGGCAAAGTCCAGGGGGACTGGCAGAACTTGTTGGAGGAGAACCCTGGGCACATGAGAAGCATCCTTCATTATTCTTCACATTGCTGTCACCTGCACTTAAGTACTAGAATTACAGATTCTAGCCACTTCTTTGCATATTCATCTCTCAGGAGGAAATGAAATTCACTTAAGAATTCATTTCCCTAACCCTTTATTTTTAGCCTGCATGTGAAGGAATAACTCCAGAGCAAGATTCTTTTCCAGTGAGATGGAAACCAATCTGCATTGAAATATGCAACAGGAGAACTATAATTTCCTGACCCCAACATCATTAAACCTCAGCGATGCCATCACGTTTGCTTGTTTTCATGTAATTGCATAAACACAGTTTCGCCAGTTCAAAGCACTTGGAAGTATTTCATTACGCTTTCTTCCTAGCTGTGCAATACTGACCACTTGCCAAGATTGGAAAATAACTAGCTTGTCCCGGAGCTAGTGATCATTTGGACTGTAGATGGCAGCTGGACTAATGCTTTAATTGTATGTCACTACTTTGTTGGATTTTGGGAGATGAGGTCGAAAGGACTCAAGATTGTAATCTTGGTTATGGAAACTGGTTATGGGGGGTGAAGGTCAATCTTTGTAACTTTCTCCCTCATTAACTCCTCACAGGCTAAATTGAATTTTAACCAATAGCTATTGAATGGATCCTATATTCATGTTCATCATGGGCCCTTGGAGGAGGAGGAATGAAGTTTATGTCCTGTTCCCTAGGAGTTCAAGTTCCTAAGGTGAAATATATCCTTAACTGAGGCAGATAGTCTGTGTCATGAAGCCACAGAAGTACTAGTGCAGCAGGAGAGAGGGAAATTAATTTTCCTAAGAAATTCCGGACTACTAGAAGGAGTAACTATCATTTGAGCTGGGCCTGGAGCTGGGGTCGTGTTCCAGCTGGTGAAGGGAACTCTGTGAAGGGAAAATATTCTGAACAGGGTGCACAAAGTCACATGATCAGAGACAGCCAGCGCAAGGCATGGGGTTGGGGGTGGGCCATACAGTGTGAATGTCACACGTCACAATCTCTAGCCACAAGAAAATAAGCTCTGTATAGAGGTCTTGTCTAATGCTGAATCTCCATGGTACCAGATAGCTCCCAGCTCATAATCACTGCCTGTCTCTATCTGTTCAGGCTGCTAAAACAAAATACCGGCCAATCTACTAAAAATTAGCGATATATTTCTTCTACTTCTAGAGGCTAGGAAGTCCAAGATCATTGCACCAACAGATTCAATGTCTAATGAGGCTAAAGAAACAAACTCCATTGAGTCCCTTTTGCAATGGCACTAATCCCAGTCTGGAGGGCTCCACCCTTATGACTTAATCACCTCCTAAAGGTCATAACTCTTAATACCATTACAGTGGAAAATCAGTTTCAACGTAAGAATTTTGTGGGGACACAAATGTGAGATCTTAGCAGTGCCTAATAATTGAATGAAGAAATTGCTGGAAAAGAAATACGGCTTCAACTGCTTATTTCTGGTAGGGATAATCCCCTTTGGCAGTGGGGAGGCATGTCATTTTAATGAAATGTCTGGATTGGAGCAATGGAAGCAACTCTCGGGATTCCTGATTATCTGCAGCCGGTTCATAGGGTATATGGTCTCTGGCCTGCTTTTCTACCCTGTTCAATTTCCTTCTCTCATTCGGCCTTATGCAGGTCTCTGTTCCATGTTAGCTTTGGCTGGGAAGTGGCCAGGGAAGCCACTTTGACATTTCTTTCCTCGTCACAAAATTCCTTTTGCTCTTACGGTTGATGGGCTTGGTCTTTCCCGTTTCCAGTCCTAGGAGCTGACAATTTGCTGGCCTGATCCATTTTTGCACATAGGTCACCAGAGGTCCCTGCCTACTCCAGCCAGCAGTACTACCCTGGCAGAGGGGCAGCAGGGGCTCTGGGTACAGATGTCACCCATGGAAGCAGATGCAGCTGCTCTACAGAACACCTGTAGAAGGAATAGGGTTAAGTTTGATTTAAGCCATCTGTCTCAGGAATTTGAGCTATGTTCAGGAGGCAAAATGTTGTGGAGCTTTTGTGGGGGGTCAACATTCCTTCACGTCCTCAGATAGCAGCATGCCACTGGCCAGCAGCTTAATGACACATTGGCCTCAAACCTTTTTTCTTTATTTCAGTCTTGTGTTTCCACCTAAAATACTGATCACTCCATTCTAATTAGGCTCCATCACCCTCAGACTGTTTTCTGGGGCTCTTTCATAGAAATCCACACCCTCACCTTTTCTAGCGAAAGAAAAATGTGGGACAGAGATTTGATGTGTATGAAGATGAGCTCTCAGAAGACCACTTGGAATCAAATGCCAGTCCTACCACTCTTGGCCATGGGACCCGAGGCAAGTCACTTCAGCCCTGTGTGCCTCTATTACCTCATGTATGAAATGGGGATAATAATAGTACCTACCTATTTGGAGTCTGAACTGTGTTCCCCCCACAATAATATTTTCATATCTTAAGGTCCTAACCCCATACTTGAGACTGTGACTGTACATGCAGACAAGGTCTTTAAAAGGGTAATTAAGCTCAGTGAAGTCATTAGGATGGGCTGCAATCCAACATGACTGGTGTTCCTATAAGAACAAAGAATTTGGACACAGGCACAGAGAGAAGACCGTGTGACAGCATAGCTGTGCGTGAGCCAAGTAGAGGCTGGAACAGACCTTCCCTCGCAGGAGGAACCAACCCCACAACACTTTGATCTCAACCTCAAGGTTCCCGAACTGTGACAAAATAAATTTCTATTGTTTAGGTCCCCCAGCCTGGCACTTCGTCATGACAGCCTTCGCAGAGTAATCCACTACCTCAAGCAGTTATCGGGAGGATTAAGCCAGTTAAGGCACAGCAAGCATTTGGACCAGTACAGCAAGGGTTAGCAATTAATTTCCCAATCTCTTAATCCTCCATCCCCTCCCTCTTCCTCTGATTAGTCCGGTCGAGTTCAGGCATTGCCGAGTGTGATCCCTGGCGTTGGCCAGTTCCTTGACATCCACTTGACTGTTCCGAACTTTCCTGACATTCAGAACAAAGAAACAGAGGGCCACGTCTACCTTCTACCTTCTTCTGGCAATGTGCACCCAAGAAAGAACTTCAGGAACTAAGTTCAAAGAAATGGCCTAACAAAAACTAAACACAAATTATGAGAACAAATTCAAGGTCGTACTAACTATCCAAAGTAAAATGTATCTATTGTTTCTTCTCGCAGTCATGTAGGACAGGAATTCTTGCGGGAAGTCTTTATAACAAACTCCGTGAGATTCCTGGATGAGTAATCCGTTGCTACTACTAATGGGTCAGAAACTAAAGTCTACGCAACGTACCTTTCCACATAGTGCTGTTGTATTCTGCTGTTATTTATTTTTATTTTTTTTTCTCTTTCTTTCTGCTTGTTTTGTTTGTTTGTTTGTTTCTTGACAACCAGGATTGAACCTAGCTGACCTAAATCACTCGGTAGCATCCCCATCCCTTTTCATATTTTATTTTGAGACAGGGTCTTGCTCAGTTGCTCAGGTTAGCTTTTGAACTCACGATCCTCCTGCCTCGGCCTCTGGAATCACCGCAATTACATGTGTGCCGCTGCGCCTGGCCTCTTCTGCTATTTACTTTTCTAGAGAGAGGAAAGAGAGGATCATCTTTTTAAATTTTATTTTATTTTATTTTATTTGTTTCTCTGATACTTAATTGTGTATGTGGTGATGTGGTGCTGGGCTTTGAACCCGGGTCCTCATGCATGCCAGGCAAGCACTCCAACAGCTGAGCCACTACTCCAGCCCCTCTTCTGCTATTTTTAAAAAAGCTTTAGTGCATTTGCCAAGTAACCCACTCACTTAAAGCATTCATACAACTCAATGGTTTTTAATATATTTGCAGGGTCATCCAACCATCACTACAAGCTAATTTTAGATCATTTTGTCCTTCCTAAAAGGACACTAAGTCCAGGAACAGTCTCACCTCCCCCCATCCCTAGGCAACCACTAAACTTTCTGTCTCTATTTGCCTATTATGGATATTTTATATAAGTAGATTTATATAGTACATGGTCTTCTATAAACTGGTTGTTTTACCTAGCCTAATGTCTTCATGGGTATTCCAAGTGGTAACACATTAATCCCTCATTGATTTTCATTGCCAAATAATATTCCATTGTATAGTACAGCACATTTTATTTATCCATTCATCATTAGATCTATATTTGCGTTGTTTTGACTTTGAGATGGGTATGCAAAACGCTGTCATGAATGTTGACAAGCTTTTGAATGGACATATGGTTTCATTTCTTTCTTTTTTGGAAGAAAGAGGGAGAGAGAGAAAGAGAGACTTAATTTTATTTGTCTGGTTTTTGTTCCTCCAACACTTAGTTGTGTGTGTGGCATTGGGGTTTGAACCCAGGTCCTTGCGCAAGCCAGGCAAGCGCTCCAACCTTTGAGCCACCACTCCAGCCCCTGGTTTCATTTCTTTTGGATATAAAGAGTGGAGAATTGCTTGGTTATGAAGTAACTCCACATTTCATGTTTTAAGAAACTGCCAAATTGTTTTACAAGGGTCTGTACCATTTTATCAGCCATTTATGAGGATTCCAATTTCTCCACATCCCGATGAATGCCTGTGTTCTCTCATTTTTGTTATAATTGTTCCTTCTGAAGGGATCAAAACACTCATTGTGGCTTTGATTTGCATTGTCCTGATGGTTGATGATTTTGAATAACTTTTCATGTGCTTGCTGGCTATTTGTATATCTTCTTGGATAAATGTCCATTCAAATTCTTTGCCTATTTTTAAATTGGATTATTCTGTTTTCTTTTTCTTTTTGAGTTATGAGACTTCTTTATATATTTTGGATGCAAGTCCCTTATTAGATATATGACTTGCAAATACATTCTTCTGTTCTTTGAGTTATTTTCACTTTCTTGATGGTATTGTATGTGGCAGAGTTTAAAATTTTGATTCTGTCCAATTTACCTATTTTGGCTCTTGTCACTTGTGGTTTTAATTTTGTATCTTCAGAAAACTTTCATTGGCTAACCCTAGGTTATAAAGATTAATTCCTAAATTCTCTTCAGAGTTTTATAATTTTAACCCTTCTATTTAGGCTTATAAACCATCTTGGTTGAATTTTGTGAGGTAGGAGCACAACTGCGTTCATTATTCTACATGCGGTTATTCAGTTATCCCAGCATCAGTTGTCATAAAGTTTTTTTTCCCCATTGAGTTGTCTTCACACACTTGTCAAAAATCAATAAACATAAGGTGTAAATGTAAGGGTTAAATTTAGAAATCTTCATTCTGTTCCTGTGATCTATTTGTCTATCTTCTTACTACCTCATCTTGATTACTAACTGCGTAGCAATTTCTGAAAATTAAAACTGGGAAATGGGAAACCTCCAAATTTGTTGTTTTAATTCCAGATTTTGGTTTACTCTGTTTTGCATTTACAAATAAATGTAAGGACCAGTTTGTCAATTTCTACAAGAAAGATACTGGGATTTTGATTGGCTTTATGTGAAATCTGTAGATTGGCTTGGAGAATATTACCATCTTAATATATTATATTCCACGAATATGTGTTGTCTTACTTCTCATTTAGTTTCTGTCAACAGTTTTATAATTTTTAGTATATGAATCTTGCTTTTCTTTTGTTAAATTTGTTCCAAGGTGTTTTATTCTTTTTTGATGCTATTGAAAAGGGAATTTTGTAGATTTAATTTTTGGAATGGTCATTGCTAAAGTATAGAAACACTGCTGATTTTTCTATGATTTTGTGTCACGCATCTGTGCTGAATCATTTTTTAGTTCTAATATCTCTTTTCAGTGGATTTTTTAGAATTTTCTATCTAAAGAAAATCATATAACCTACAAACATAGGTATTTTAATTTTTTTCTTTCCAATTTGGATGCCTGCATTTCTTTTTCTTGCCTTGCTAGAATCTCTGACATGAAGTTACAGTCCATGACAGCAAACATTTTTCTCTTACACCTGAACTTAGGAGGTTTTCAGACTTTACCTATTAAATATTATGCCAACTGCGTTTGTAATAGATGCCTCTATCAGACTGAGGAATTGTTGTGGGGTTACTTGTTATGTTGTTGTATTTATTTATTTATTTATTATGTATGTATGTATTTATTAAGAGAGAGGGACAGTGAGAGAGATAGAATCAGTTTTATTTAGTTCTTCACGTGGCTTGCATTGCTCTGACTCTTCGTTGTGTTCGTGGTGCTGGGTTTCAAACCTGCATCCTCTCTCATGCCAGGCAACCACCGTAACTGCCGAGCCACTGCTCCAGTCCTAATATGCGTTTTTAAATTATAAGTGAATGTTAGCTTTTTTTCTGAAATGATTGAGATAATCATGCTTTCTTTTCCTTATATTCCACTGAAGTAATGTATTATATTAACTGCTTTTCAAATGTTAAGCTAACCTTGTGTTCCTGTAATAAGCCCCATTTGGTCATAGGGAATACTTCTTGTATGTTTTCTGTTTTCTAGCCCTTTGGTCTGGATATTTTCTATATTATTTAGGATTTGCATCCTTATTATTTAGGGATATTAGTCTATAATTTTCTTGTGATGTCTTTCTGTCTTTGCCTCATAGAATCGCTAGGGTGTTGTGTTATTATGATATATATTTTGGCCTTTGCCCTTGGTTCCTAGTTCATAACCCTCTCCCGAGCAGGTCATAGAAACAGGAATTTCTCTTTCCCAAGGCAGGTCATATAAACACTAAACTTCCTCCACCTTCTTTGTTGGAGCTAGCCATAAAGAAATCCTCTGACCTACTCTTGTTTAACAGTAGGCCATAAAACCCTCTGCATCCCAGAGGGTCCTGCCCCATGCCCTGGAGAGAGGAATCCTGCACAGAACAGCCAAGAACACAGACCAGACAGCCCTTCTGGGTTTCTCTACCCTGTCTACTAGCTTTGAATCATGCCCTTTTCATACAATTGCTTTTTTTTTTTTTTTAAAGAGAGAAGGACAGTGAGAGAGAGAGAGAAAGAGAGAGAGAGAGAGAGAGAGAGAGAGAGAAAATCAATTTTTATGGAGTTTTTCGCATGGCTTTCGTTGCTCTGACACTTAGTTGTGTACATAGGTGCTGGAGTTTGAACTCGTGAACTCGCACATGCTATAACCGCTGAGCCACCGCTCCAGGCCCCATACAATTGCATTTTGACATAATTGCTCATGCTTCAGTCAAGCTTATACAGTGAGGTACCCATAATAGCTCAGAGAGTTTCTGGAGAGCAGAATACATGGAGGTTCCTGGAGGACAGAGCTTCTAGAGAGGACGAGGAAGCCCCACACCCATCCCTCCATCCCTCACTCCATGTGTCTTTTCATCTATTCTCTTGGTAATAGCCTTTATAATAATAATCCAATAAATGTAAGTAAATGTTCCCCTGAGTTCTGTGCCCCACTCGAGTAAATTAATCGAAACTGAGGAAGGGGTTGTGGAAACCCAGGTTTACAACCGGTCAGTCAGCAGCACAAGTAAACCCACCTGGGGCTTGCAATTGGACTCTCAGGCAGAGTGGGGGCCATCTTGGGGACTGAGCCCTCAGCTGGTGGTGTCACAGGAAAGCAGGGAGCTGAAACTCCAAACCTTGGTTCTTGTGTTCTGACCAAAGTTGATTTAAAGTCAGACTCCTGAAGTCATGCAAGAGGATTTTATTACAAGTAAAAGCAAAGTAAAAGGAAAGTAAGCCTCCAGCAGAGAGCACTCTCCAGAGAGACAGTGGGCCATCTCTGGGCAGAGTGACAAAGGAGACAATGCTGTCTCCACATTTGTTACTGTTCGATGGTCGACTTGAAAAGTGGGGTCCTCCTTCAGCAGCCTTCTCCGATCAGGTGTTCAACTCCTCCTTCACGTCAGGCAGTGGAGTTTTTGGCCTTAGTTGGTCCTCTCTGGAACTGTCATGGTGGCCATCCTATTTAGAGGAGCTTTATCTACAAGTCAATCCCATGTTAATGTGGACACTGGGGTCAATAGCAGTCAAAAGTTACCTCAGTGCACCTGTGCTACTAAAGATTATCTCCTGAGCTAGAAGGAGGCACCTGGCACCATAGCTTCTAGCTTTATCTTCATCTTTATGGGTCCTGTCTAGAGACAGTCCCAGAACTCCTTTTTTCTTGCGGCATGCCCCTCTCCATTATCTGTTTAGCTTTTTTCTATCCTCAAGGTTTGTGTACAGCTTATCTCTACAACTATTTACTCATCGACCTTGGCAGCAGCTTAAAGAAAACTTTCAGTGTAGCTTAGATAAATCTGTGACCTTGCCATGTGTGTCACTGCTCATTGCTAGCTACCACCTAACAGGGGGATAGGATGCTGTCTCCAGGAGGGTGTGTCAGAATGGAGCTGCATTAAAGCACACCCAGCTGGTGTCAGCTGCAGAACTGCGTCCTTGCTGTCTGGTGGGAAGGAATGCCCACACCTCTTGAGGCCACAGGAGTCCTCTGTATAGACTGCTGTGGTGTGGGTGCAGAGGAAAAATATGGTTTGCTTTTTTCAACACAAGAGAGTTCAGGAGAATTTGAAAACAATTAGTGTTAACTCTTTTACCATTCCTAAGTTTCACTAGTGAAATCATGTGGGCCTGGTCTTTTTCTTTGTGGAAAATTTTAAAATTAACAAATCAATCTATTCATTTTGTGTGTGTGTGAGCATGTGTGTTGCACATGCACGTGGGCTACAGTTTAGATATCAGGTGTCCCCCAAAAGCTCCTGTGTGAGATGACACACGAGAGTTTATAGGTGAGTGATTGGGTTATGAGAACCTTAATCAGTGTATTGATCCACTGGTAAGGATGAACTGAATGGCAACTGGAAGCTGGTGGGGTGTGGCAGGAGGAGGTGGGTCCTTGGGGCGGGCCTGTGGGGTATATTTTGAATCGGGTGAGTGATGGTGTTCTGAGCCACTTCCCTCCACCACACCCTTCCTCAGCCTCACCTGTAGGCCCAAGGAATGCAGCCTGCTGTCTATGGACCTCTAAAACCCTGAGCCCCCAGATGCACTGCTCTTCCTCCAAAATTGTTCTTGTCAGGTCTTTTAGTCACAACAGTAAAAAAGTTGACTAAAAAAAAACATAGTTGTATTAACATTCTCTATTTCTTTTTGAGTCAGTTTTGGTCATTTTTGTCTTTATAGGATTTTATCCATTTCATCTAGGTAATCCAATTGAATTCGCCTAAGATAGTATTTATTTATAACCCTTTGTACTTCTGTGAAGTCAGTAGTCATGTCCTCTTTTGCATTTACAGTTTTAGTGGCTTGGATCTTTCTTTTTTCTATTCAGTCTTGCTAAAAGTTTTCTGTTGGTTGATCTTTCCGAAGAACCAACTTGTGATTTCATTGATTTTATCTCCTTGGTTTATTCTACTTCGTTTATTTCTGTTCTTTATTGTTTCTTTCCTTCTGCTTGTTTTGCTTTCTGTTTGGTTTGCTTTTTCTTGCTTCTTAAGTTGAATTTCAGTTTATTTGGTATGCTACAGTGACATAGTCACATCAATTTTTATAACACAATTCACCACAGCTAAATTATGGAATCAATCCAGATGCCCATCATTAGATGAGTGGATTAAGAAATGCACAATCAAATCCAAAGGGCAATCAGCAGAAGCAAGGGACCAGGGGATAGGAGGTAGGAGGGGGCAGTGCTGGGGGGGTGGATATTGGCCAAATTATATTACTATATTGTGTACACGTATGAATATGTAACAACAAATCCCATTGATTCTGTACAAATTTAATGAATCCATTTTAAAAAACTGGAAGAAAAAAGAAATCATGGTATGTATAAACAATGGAGCTCTACTCAACTATTAAAAAGAATGAAATTATGGCATTTGCTGGTAAATGGATGGAAACAAAGAATACCCTGCTGAGTGAAATGAGTCAAACTCAAAAACTCAAAGCTTCAATGTTTTCTCTCATATGTGGAAGCTAGAGTGAAATAAAGGAAAGAGGGAAGGAAGAATAAGGTCACATAGAGAAGCATTCAAATATAAATTCATAGAGAAGCTAAAAGATGTCTAGTAGAGAAGAAAGAGAGGGGAGAGGGGAGGAAGGACAGTAAGGAAAAGGGGGGATAAAAAAGTATATTTTGCACCTCTAAGATACTAAATAGTTCCCACACAATCAATAAAAGGAGAAAAGAAGGGAAAAGATAATAATCAAAGGAAAATCAGTGGAAGAAAGGGACCAGAGGACAGGAGGAAGTAAGGGAGGGGGGAAATGCTGGGGAGGGATATTGATCAAATTATATTGTTATATTGTGTGCATGTGTGAATATGTAACAACAAATCCCATCATTATATACAACTATAATGCACCAATAAAAAATGTGGGAAAAGGGGCTGGAGCAGTGGCTCAGTGGTTGGAGTGCTTGCCTGGCATGCGCAAGGACCCAGGTTTGAACCCCAGCACCACATACACAACTAAGTGTTAGAGAAACAAACAAACAAAAAACCAGATGAATAAATAAAATTTATTTTCTCTCTCACTTCTTCTCTCTTTAAAAAAAATGTGCAGAAAAAAAGAAAAAAAGAATAAAAAAGAATTTTCCCCACTTAAAAAAAAAGAAATTGGGCTGGAGTGGTGCCGCGCAGTTACAGCGCTTGCCTGGCATGTGCAAGGACGCAGGTTCGAATCCCAGCACCATGTACACAACGAGGTGTCTGAGCAACAAAAGTCACATGAAAAACTAAATAAAATTGATTCTTTTTCTATCTCTCACTGTCCCTCTCAAAAAAATTCAGCTTATTAATGCAAGGTCTTTCTTTTCTTTAATATAGGCATGCACAGTTCAAAGCATCTTTCTGTGCACTGCTTTAGCTAATCTCATGATTTGGTGGTTGTCTGTTCATTTGCATTTATTTCCAAGTATTTTCTAATTTCTCTTTCGATTTCTTCTTGGATTCAGGTATTTAAGGGTTGTGTGGTTTGATCTTTACCATCTTGTGTGTTTCCTGACTCCAGTTAACTTTGTTCCAATTGCCTTTGTGCTCTGTCACGAGTCACTTAGTGACAGGGCTACATCGTCAGAAATGCCTCCTGAGGCAATATTGTCATATGAAGATCACAGAGTGTACTTACACAAATGGAGATTGCCAGACAATATGACTTTATGGGACCACTATTGTATAAGCCATCATTGACTGAAACACTGTTAGGTGACACATGACTATATGTGTCATTTCTACAAGTTGCAGGACCAACAGTATAATTAGACACATCATGTTTTGTGCAGCTGCTTTTTAAAATCAGTCAAGAGAAGAACGGTGAACTAACTATATGCAATGGTGCACTTTCTATTGTAACCTCTGTGATTTCCTTTATTGGGGCTCATTGATGTCCTTGATCAGATTTTTGTCCCTTAAATTTTAGTTTGGCCTAGCTACCTAGAGATTAAAGTCACTTACTTACTGGTCTGCCTAAGGCACTTACTGGCCAAAGGTTGCACTTATGTCCCTTTGTCAGTTAGATGTTTACCCTTTACTGTTAGATGTGTAGCATAGAGTTTGCAATGCAATGAGACCTTAGGAAATTTACCTTATTTTTTGCTCTGCATTCAACCAGGGACAAGGGGCTTGGATCATCGGAGAAGGCTTGCCCCTGAACATGCACACAGTCTTCCAGACAGCCAGGAATCAGTGTGGCTTTAGGAGTTCGCCCTGGGGTAGCTTATCAGTCAGTTTGCCCAGTGGCTGTGTTGAAGCCCCTTAGGCCATGAAGCTTTGCCTTGTACGGACTGGTCTGTGTATGTGGCCTGGGGAATGCTTTCCAGGCTGCCCCACTTCCTGCTTTGATGGCCCAGGATGGATGTAGCCTTACACAAATGCATAGCCTTCCAGATCCCCAGGATCCACTGTGATCCACAAGGGCATCCTTCTGGGCTCTTCTCTGGCTCCATGAACCTTCAGAGTGTTCTACATTTCACCTACACTTGAATCTGCCAGCCACCATATTGAGGTCCACCAAAGTCTCAGGCCGTCCTCCATTCCCCTCTCCCACAGCTGAGAAGCTATTCCCCTTCTGACCTGCTTTTTTCCTGGACAAAGCCCTGATCCTGTTTGGAACTGAGGGAGGGAGCCCTCTTTGGGAATGCCACTCCTGCTCCCAGGTGGGCTCTGTGGAGGGTGAGGTGGCAGCCTCTGGTCTTGGCTCACCTCCCTGGGCATGACATCTCTGCCCTCTGTGAGAGCTGGGCAGAAGCGCTCAGGCTGTATTCTTGCTCTGTGGAGCTTCAGCCCTACAAGTCATTTGAGGGGTGGGACAGAAGGTGTTTTCAGCCACTGTTGCCTGGAAGAGAGCTACAGCAACAAGGGACTAGAGAGGACAAGAATGGGTCGGCAGCCTGGCTCTCCCTAAGTGAAACTGCAGCCCCAGATGTGGAATCGAGGGAAGAGGTAGATCTCCTACTTGGCTGTATCTGCCCAGAATGAAAGGACCAGGATAGAACTCAAAACTTGGAACTATGGGAGGGGCCAGGGGTATTAGTCAGCTTTTCTTTGCTGAAATGGTGAGAGGTGGAAAGGTTTATTTTGACTACTAGTTTCAGAGGTTTCAGTCCATGGCCACCAATTCCATTGCTCTGGGCCTGAGATAAATCTGAACACCATGGTGAAAGGGCATGGGGAAGGAAAGCTGCTCAGCTCAAAGCAGGCAGAAAGCAGAGAAAGAGAGAAAGGGAGAGGACAGCGGGCGGGTGAGGCAACCCCAGGAGGTGGGAGTGGGGGGTCTGAGACCAGAGACAAAATATAGTCCCCAAGGGCACACAACTGGTCACCCACTTCCTCCAGCCACACCCTACCTGCCTATAGTACCACCTTCAAATTATTAATCCATCAAATGGATTAATCCACCTGTGAGGTATTATGGTTCTGATCTTCAGAATCCCCCCAAAAGTTCATGAGTTAGGCAAGGCAGGTTTATTCAGAGGTGAAATCATTAGATTATGAGGGCTCCAATTTCGATAGTGGATTAATCCATTGAAAGGATTAATAATCCAAATGGACTACTAGGTAGTAAGCACAGGCAGATGGGCATGGCTGCAGGAAGTTGTCACTGGGAACACTGGGAACAGTTGTCACTGGGCCTCCTAAAAAACGTTCATGTTGTCACAAGTTAAATTTTCCCAAATTTTTGCATTGTGTTTATATGAAAAAATCTTTAATTGCACTAAAATAACATTTAAAATGGTAACTTGCTTTAAATTTCAAATTTAAGAAATAATTTTATAATTTTTCTATAATCCTATAATTTTTTCTGTTAGCAATTTTAGAAACTTTAGGGTTCCTTCAGACGTTCTTAGGCTAATCACCTGTTCTGTCTGTGAATTTCATTAAATCAGGGTGATGGTGGGGTAGGGGATGGATTTCTGGGACAGATTTCTTAGAGTGTGGTCCCAAATTCTGTCTTCCCAGTATTTTACCCACACATTCACACACCAGTTTCCCAAGTTTTGCCATATTTTCACAATTTCTATTTGTTTACGACCTGCATTTTCACATAATATTTTTCTTTCTTAGACATTTTTTAAGTAACTTGTTTAAAATTTTTCAGTGCTAGGGACTGAACCCAAGACTTCATGTAAGCTAAGCAAGCAACTACCATTGAGTTATACCCCCAGCCTAGAGTCAGTGTTTAGAACGACATTCATTTTACTAAAAAAAAAATAATTTTTTTTTTTTTAGCATATAAAGGTGTTGGTTTCCAGAAGGAACTTACAAATATTCAAATCAGGTTCTGTTACTGCATGAAGTTTCTCATGCTGCTCAACCCAGATAAGTTCCAAAGGTCATCTGCTTTCTAAGCCTTCCAGTCCCACCTCACCCCTTCCTATGAAATGCAGGAGCAGTTCCTCCAGGTGATGACTTTCTTCACTTCCTGATCCGCTAGGTGCAAAGTTACCTGTGCAGTGAGAGCAATCAGTGTGTCAGGTGTGCTGGAGGCAAAGTTCAGTAAACCTGGAACCTATTTCCTCAAGCTCACAAGATAGGGGAGGTAGCCTTGGGAGGGAACAATGTACACGGTAATGTATTTCTAATTGTCAACACTGACATGTGCTTTTCTCTGTGACCTGCTCAGCAAGTTTAAAGAACTGTTTCCCGATAAAGAAAAATGATGATGTATGCTCAAACTGCTCTCTCCAACAGGAGGGGACAACAGTGACACTGAGCATCAGTACTTGGTGTTACCTGGATGTCGCTGAGAGGAAGTCACTCCACAAGGGCCACATTGCTACCCTTGGAAATTTTGCCAAATGGTTTCAGCTTTTGCACTGGCAGAGGCATGTTTGAATTCAGGACACCTGATGGCCCCACCTTCCTTTTCAGAAATCTTGTGATGAGGTCCTCCTGGTCTGAGTGGGTTCATTTTTCCCTTGTCCCCAGTGTACCTCGTGTCAGGGCTTGTCTGGTTTTGGTCCTTTCTCCAGAGGCTGTGCCTCTGTACGAAGCAGCCACGCTCTTTCTCTCCATACCTACTCTCTACCCTTATTTAAAATATGGGAGACACAGGATCTCTGGCACCATGAAGGGATGTTCTTCCTATCACAGGCTCCTGAGCAATACTTAGAAGGCTGTGGCAGAACTCCTGCTAAGTGCTTCTGAAAGAAAGATCAGGGGAAGAGTACTTCCAAACCTATCATAAATCTGTACACTTTCACTTATGAATAAAGTGGCTTTGAAAACAGGATCTGATTTCGAGATAGGGCCAATGTTAGGGGTGGGGATAAGTCAGAAGTAGAGCATTCACCTAGTATGTCTGAGGCCCTGGGTTCCACCCAAGCCCTAAGAGATGGAGCCAGCATTCCAGACTCAGAGTTTTAAAACAGAAACTGCGTCTTCCCCTCAAGGACGCAGTCCCCAAACAGATGAGAACTGCCAATCTCCATAGCTCAAATTTAAGAATACAACATGTAAAATAGCTACTCCTTAACTGGTAAAAGTAAAAACAAAAACTGAAATAATTTAACTCTGGGAATATCATTGCTTAACCATTTCATGGTATTTTTATTGATTTTTTTTTTCTCTGCCTGGTTACCACAGTGAACTGGGAAACCACAATCACAATTCACAGACTGTGGCATGAAAAACATCACATACTCCATCAGGAACCACATCAAACCTTTTCCTCTTTATTCATTCAAAAGAGTCCAATGCACAAGTGTCAAATATGTACGAGCACTGTAATTTTGTTTCTTTTTCTTATAAGGGGGAAAAACATTTATTCTGGCAGCACTTTTAAATTCCAGGAAGTGGCTCTGATACCACAAGTTGCAGGAATAGAAACCCTAACAAACATGGAGGGCATTTCTTTGAGAGGCAAGGGACTCCATTGTTGGAAAAATTTCTTCTTGTGCTTAGTGAATTGCCTGTCAGCCTGGGCTGGACGCTGTCTTACTGGGTGTTGAAAGAGAAAATGTAATTTCCTACACAGGTGTGGTCGAAAACTCCTGTAGAGCAGAGTGCTTTCTGTATCTCCAACCCTCCCCCGACACTGCAGCCTGCAGCGAGTTCTCACACTTTTCTGGAGCTTCCTGTGGTCACATGACCCCTCTCATCATGTGGACCCTTTGGTCAAAACACACGTGGCAGCAAGGTTTCCTCTTACACTGCTTCTCTAGGGTTCAGATGACAGCACAAAACATGACTTGTCAAAAATAGCGGATATTAAGAACATGGGCATTTATGTTCATGAAACAGCAAACACTATGTCATCCAAAGGGGCAGTGTTCCCGTTTACACGGCCCTCTGGGGAATTGGCCCAAAGTCGTATGCTTGAGTTTTTTTCAAAGGACTAGTCAAAGTTGGTTGATCTGACAGTGTAGGAACTGTCTCATGCCAATTAAACTTATTACCCAACAATTCAATGACCCATAAAGCAATTAAATGTTACCATTCAGTTTATACTTCACACACACACACACACACACACACACACACACACGAGAACTGTGACAAAAGGAATAACCACGTTAGCCTGAAATCTCAAACTTGAAGTGCTACATTCAAGTATTAAAAAATATAAAAACAGTCTGATCCCACTTGATTTTAAGATCATAAGAAATTATAACTCATCATGGAACCAGGGCTTCTGGAGTCACTGAAGTTAACTCCTGGGGCAAAAACAATATTTTACAAAGGTTGATTTGTAATTTCCTGAAATGTGGCCCCTTGTTCATTCATTATTTTAAAAATACATGGAGACCTTGTACACTATGGCATTCCAAGAGTCAATACTTAGTCAACAAAGTGAAAGAGTAATACCCGCTGACTCGCTCTCCTGTCTGACGCTGCTAGGAAACAGTTTTACACATTTTCTATCAACACTCAGAGGAGACAGATGTAAACAGAGTCCTTTACATTCTTCAAAGAATGTGTTACTACTGCAGCATGTGCTGTATGGCCCCGATGAGGAGGAGACTAGAGAGCAATTTGTTGGGTTTGCTTTTTAAGTTTTACCTCCTGGAGAGTTCAAAACAAGGGATTTACTAGTTTTTGGCAGTAGATTGTCATACAAAAGGCTCTGTATGAATAGCCAATGTGGGATTATGCTCCCCAGCTGGGAAGCTTACTACCTGTAGGTCCCACAGCCAGATGTGGTGGGCTCCCTAAGTGCTGTGCTAAATTTTGGACCTATTCTAGAAAGGAAAGGTAACAACTAGCAGAGCCCTTGCGTGATTCAGAACCCACTCCTGATGATATTAAATATTGTCTCAGGTTTTCCATGGAATCTTATCTCCTAAGAGCACCCCATCTCTGCTTCGGGACTAATATGTGAAGAGAGAACAGGAATGCTTCTGCCACCATGGCCAATGACTTGCAAGTAGGGTTTGATAAAGGTAGGAAGGGACGTTGCCTGACATGCATGTTGAAGGATCCTGCTGATTACTGGCAATCTCTATGAAGCAACACTAGATCCATGGGCTAACCGATACGTAGACATCCGTTTCCTTTAAATTTGAGAAGGCAGATTAAAGAATAAAGAACAAAAAAAGTCTTACACTAAAAGAAGAAATCAGCCCCATTTTGGCACAGTTCTCATGCAAAACATTGCACCCAGTGTGAACTAACGCTAGAAGCTTCAAACTGTATAAATTTAAATGTATTTGCATATTATAAAAATAAAGATAAACATATACATATTTTACACTAGTTACGGAACAGCAATGAACGTCAGTCGATCCCTCTTTCACATTGAACAGAACTGAAACCCGAGTGCTCTAAATACTGCCACTGTACTGTAAGTATGGCTTATATGTGCACGGAAAACAAAATCCCTGAGAAGCCATTCGACTTTTTTTTTTCTTTTCTTCAAGTAGCGCTCTCCTTGGAGGATCACAGTTCTGAGGTTCTGGTTGTGAAACATTTGCTCCATGTTCTCTCGGTCCCTCCCCGCCCTGTCCGCCCCTCTGCGGTCCTCTGGAAGCACCCGGAGCTTGCCTTCGCTCCAGTGCGCAGCATGTGCTAGCGGGTGCGGAGGGGTCACCAGGTACAGAAGTTGGTCCAGGTGAGTTCTGATGCTCTTCTCTCCATGGAAAGTCCCCAGCCACAAGTCACTGGTTTCTGTGCTTTTCACCAACGTTCTTCCTAGATGGGTGGATAAGAAAGCACAAAAATGACCAAAGGTAGCAAAGCATGACCGATGGTCTCAATGATTAGAAATGAGAGTGAGGATGCAGGTCAATTTTCCGTACAGGTTTTCATTCTACTTCTCTAACTCCTTATAAACATGTAGATGGCCGGCCACTAACATACTCACAAAGGAAAGTTGCTTTAGTAGTAAATCAGTCAAATATTTCTGTTTGTGATGCTAGCGTCGGATTAGCCAAAAAGAGGGACTGATGCTAATTGGCGATAACACTTATTCCATTGCGATTTTATAGCATAACTAGATGTCTAATTTACAACCCAAACTCTGAACAAAAAAAAAGTGCTACCTTTCAATAAACACACGTACACATGTGAACCCATGTTACATGGCACTCCAGGAGTAGAGATACATACTGAAAAGGGAGCATGATGCCTATCTGGACTAAAAAGCATGAATTTACTTCAAGTATTATAAGCAAGGCTTCTAACTCAGATCGAGAGTTTGATGAGGATACAGTGAAGAAGCTGCTGCATCCTCAGCCAGTTAGACACAGTGGCATTCAAGCCAAACCAAGCAGTTACAGGAAAATAGCATCAAATATTCCCGTCCTTTACTCCAGCTTTCATACAATGGCATGGGACCTTAGGTTTTGAAAACGTTTTAGCGTCATTTAAGAAAACATACAAGGACAAAGAAAGGAAAAAGGGGTATGAACTGTCTCCCAAACCCCCATCTCCTTTCATGTTTGTTGAGTTTGCAGATACTGACAATTCAGTGTCCACCTAAGACATCCTTTCATCCCATGTAAGAATCAGCTAGCAGCTTGATCAAGCTCAAAAAAAAAAAAATCGCCAAGATTAAGCTTCTTCTATTTACTAATTACCCGCCAGGTATTGATTGCACCCTTCACTGTAGTACATCATTTGATTAATTCTCACCTCCTGACAATCCCACCAGCTCAGCTCTAGCTTACGCTGCACTTCACTGAGAGGAAAACTAAGTTCCAAGAGGCTAAATGACTTCCTGGAGGGTCACTATGAGGTCACTAGTGAGGGGCACAATCAGGCCTTTAACCAGGTTCATGTGACTCCATGAACTCGCATGTTTGATGAATAAAAGACAGGTTGGCTCTTGGGGACCCTTAGAATAATATCACATTTGTGTGGCACCCAACTGTAAGATGGCCTATTAACAAAGTAAACTCCCAGTAAAGGTTTTGAAACTGTCTTAAATTCAAGCAATAATATGATCAATCTAACACGGATGGTAGTGTGAAAACATGTGTGTCAACCAGGTGATTAGTTGTGGTGCTATGAGTTTGGGGTTCATGTGTGAGAGGGGCTACATAATTTTTTTTTTCTCACTGAATCTAATGAGCCTTTGAAAATGCAGTCAGTTGATCTTGTCTGCTCCCTTGAGCAGACTAAGAACTCCTAATTAAGGGCACCTAGGGGGATATCCTATTATTTACCAATTTCTTTAGTTTTGCACATCAATACCACTTTTCACTTTTGGCCTTGCAAATCTCCAACCCTCTCTATTTCTCAATGCTTCTCCATCTCAATAACCTCATCCTTCAAAATCCACCTCAAATCCTACTACTTGGAACTTTTCCTGATTCCTCCTGGTAGAGTTCTTTCCACCAGGAGGTTCACACACCTATCATGGCAGGCATCCTATTTTGATAGTAATTCAACACTCGTAAGTTTGCTTATTTCTTTGATTTTCATTCTGTAAGAGTTTCAAGGGCAGGATCTGATCTGCTTATTTCTGCATCCTCAAAGATGTGCAGGAAAAAATAACTGATTAGGGTCAGAAGGGCTGGGGATGGCTTTCCAGAGGATACACATGGCTATAATAATGGACCCTCACTATAATATAATATATAATATAATATAATGGACCCTCTAGGTAGGAGAGAAGGGTGACAGCCTTTCAAGGGCTGACAGCTAGCCAGGGGGCACTATGGTTGATGCCCTCCATAGTAAGGAAGCATCTCTGGGTCGGCAGTGTCTGGGGTCTGACTGCAAAGGGCCTTGTAAACTGGGTCCAGGATTTTGAACTTGAACCTGTAATCACCAGGAACCACCCAAGGCTTTTAAATAGGGAGAGAAGTGATAAGGGCTGATGTTAAAAGATAACACTGGATTGAAGGACAAAAAGATTAGAAGGTAGCAGGCTAGTTGAGACTCTGTCACAGGGATCTTGCCAGAAACAGGGGCCAAGAGGAAAGCACAGGACTGAAGAAAAAGTTACACGGCCAAATTCACTCATGTCAAGGCATACTATTAAGAGGGAACAACAGATTTTGGTGACAGGCCATGAATGAGGACGAGAAGAGAAGGCCTGGAGGCTGACAAATTCTGAGTTTGAGCAGGTGGTTGCAAACCTCTGCCCATACCTGAGACAGAAAACACAGGCAGATGAAGATTTGGGGGACAAAGATAACTAATTCAATCCTCTACCTGTGAAGCCTAGAGGGCATCCAGGGGAGCTGCCAGGTGGAACACTGAGCCTGAGGAGTAGAGCGGAAGGGAGGGCTCAGCCTGGGCACTTACCAGGTCAGAAAACCTGCCTCTCCTGGGATGCAAGAAAGAAATTTTGACTCAAATTACTTAAGCTGAAAATGAAGCCATAGCATGTTGTATTAATCACGCATTTTCCATGTTCAGATGCTTTGGGATCTGGGGCCTTGCTGACCCTGGAGGGACTCGCCCTCCTAGAGGTAGCCAGTTCCTAAAAAGAGTAAACAACTCACCTGTCCATGCACCTTCCACAAGCAAGCCAACCAGTCCAGAGCCCAGACCCCAGCCACCTCCTTTATTGGCTCTCACTATCCACCTGCCCTAATCACCCCAGGGCCAAATATGAGACATCGAGGGACAGCCTCTCACCCCAGAGAACGCTGAAATTATCTGAATGAGCCAATCCCAAGCCTTCTGACACTGCCTCGCTTGCTCCTTCCCATGGAAACCACAATGAAGGCTCTGCTCACAGTTGCTCTCTCTTTCTCTGCTTTGTGATGAACCCCAGTACTTCTTTCCTTCCCTATGCAGCCTCCTACCCCCATGGTGTGCCAGCTCCTTCTCCTGGGAACTGTGGATAATAAAACATCTTTTTAAAGGCAGTTGTCTGCTGATGCATGGGCCTTACTGTTTTTGAGATATTCTATGAATATGTTTTTAAATATATGTGCAAGTGAGTGCACCCAGTACCATGAAAACTGTCCCAAAGTTGGGAGCCAAAACAGAGTGCAGATCCAGCTGTGTATTCAGTAACTGTAACTGAGAAAAGGGCTTTGCCTAGGACTCTGCACTTTGTCTTGTGTGACCTACGTGGTTGCTGGTAGAATCCAATGAGTCAGGAGTTTCTGCTCTGAGGAGTTTATATGAATACCTTTGGCATTTGTGACTTCAATAAGAAAGGATGGCTCTCAACTCCTCTTTGTTCCATGAAGATAAGGTTAGTGTACTGAAGTTTACTGTGTACTTGACCTTGACCGGTGCATGGTGGTAGAGAAGGGAAGCCAATATCCTTACCTATGTATGCAGCACACATGTTTCCCTTCCTTGCACTGCTAGGTAAGTTGGGGGGTAGATTTGGCCATAGTATCTACATCTGCAGTGGAATTTTGTTTCCATTTTTTAACCCTTATGTGCCATCCATCTATATGCCTAGTAGAAATGACCATAGCTAAAGGTATGGAGCATTTGAACACTCTAACTACAGTAAATGCTTTACCTGCAAGATCTGTATGTACAAGACAGCCTCATGGGATAAGTACTTCTGTTATCTACATTTTATAGGTATCTAGAGTCACAGTACTAATAAACAGTAAAGTTCCAAAGTTGGGAAGTATAAAATGACCTTGAGAAAAGAAGTACAAACAGTGCTTTTAAAAAGCTATATGATATCTCTCTCTCTCTCTCTCTCTATCTATCTATATATATATATATATATATACACATACATATATAGATACACACATGCAGGCAGAGAAACTCAGAACTGTCAACAATTATTATACATATATACATTCACTTCAACCTGTAGTATGGTGGAATTATAGAGGAGACATGAGTTTGGGGAATGGATGAAGCAGGGTAGATCCTGGTCTAGAACCGGCCATAACTTACTATCTCACCATGTCAATATCCATGTATGCATGAGTATGTAACAATAATTCCCTCCAAGACTATGTTAAACTTATAAAAATATAAATAAAATAAAATGTGGGGGAAAAAAAGCTATATGCTGTGTTAACCAACCTTGGCTTTGCCTGATGTTATATTTCAGAATAATTGTAGAATTAATCTGTATGTGTGTATGATCCTAGGAAACAAACCCAGGGCCTCATGCAAGCTAAACAAGTAATTGCTGTACCACTGAGCTACATCACCAGTCTTTTTTATTTTATTTTGAGACATGGTCTTGTTAAGCTGCCCAGGCTGGTATTGAAATTGAGATCCTCCTACCCTCAGCCTCTAGATCAGCTGGGATTACAGGTGTGGGCTATTGCACCCAGCATAGTATAAATGTTTTTAAAAAAGTACTTCTTTTTTTTTTTTTTAGCAAGTATCTAAGATTACTGACATATGAAGTATTATAGTAATTTAAATAAAAAAATCAAATCGTTTCCTATTCCGAATTCCCAAATATGAGTAGATTATGGACAGGTGAAAGGTTAGCTATGCTAGGATGCCTTGCTCTGTTGAATCTCTTCATCCCCAGCATCCCTCTTCCCCTGTGCTCTCCAGGTGATCTGGAGGGCCTTACCTATTCAAGACACTGTCTGTGCTTCCCAGAGACTTACCCTTAAAACTTGGTGCTCCTAAAGTCACAGATTGGGTACTGTAAAAATGATGGCATAAGGGAAAGAAGCACTATCTTTTCCACTTAATTTTCCAAGAAAGTATGAAGATACCTAAGCAGAGAGGGGAAAAATTCCAGTATCAATGTGGCTGATGGGTGACTAAAGGATTAAAGCAACACAATTTCTTCTAGTTTGTAAGAGAGCCAGGCAATGAGTTGTCACTTCTTACATAGAACAAAACAAATGAATGCAAACCAACGTGTCCATCCCACAGGCAATATCCAACCTTGGCCTTTTCTTCCGAAACACCCTGCCTTCCATGTCTCAAATTCCATGGTCAGTGAAAAATTCTCATTGTGATAAAGCCAAATTCATTTTGCTCCATGGCTTGTTCAAATATGCTAACTAACTAACATGCTAACTAACAAATATGCATACTAACTAATCCGAATGCACTAAGACATACTTTGCCTCTTTATTTGGTGAGAATAAAAGCCAGTCTTCATTCTACTTTTCATAAAAGTCTGTATCAGTTGGTTTTAAATATCCTTAAGTCATAACAAAGTCATTGCAAAAATTCCTATGCAAAGTAATCACTGTACTCTTGAGAATACATAGAAGCCGCAGGTCACTGGAATTTGGTGGGGCTTTTGCTTGAACTCGAATTCTACTGTGCATAGGCAAGAATTCAAGTTTTTTAAAAGGGGTTTTAAAATGCAGTTTATCAGCTTTGCCCTCTCTTGTTATTAGTATTTTTTGGAAAAGGAGAAACCTTAGCCCAACAGTTTTCAAACCAGCCCAATTTTGCTAATTTTTTTTTAACACAGAAACTCGCCCAAATCAGAATGAACTACCCTCTTCACTTTCTGCAAACTCCCGCCACTCCCCAGATGATGGAAAACACAGACATGGTGATACTAGAGGAGAAAGGTCAACTGTCAGGAAATGAAAATGATACATTCCCACTTCCTGTGGGTTCAAGGGTCAGTCCATTAAGAAACCACATGGAAGAATGTGGGTTGCATTCCAACATGCCTCAAGGTAAAATGCTTTCATTTGCTAACCTGTTCAATTCTGTCTTTTACACAGAAACCAGCAGCTCAATTTGGTTATCATGCAGTGTATAACAGAGCGTATAGCTTCACTGGGGGAGCAGGAGGTTGGTCTGAACTTTGGAAAGAAAAAGAGAAACGTCCTGTGGAGTACCTAAGAGTGACATCTCACTGGCAAGCTGCCATTTACCCAAAGAAGCTCATGTTCCCTCTGAGCTAGAATATTAAGTGTCTCAACCTGGAGAGACACTGGATGGAGACAGGAATTCACAAATAAAAATGTAAAAACATTCTCCTCCTACTTTCTCCCCACTTTTCCCACTGAGAGTACAGTCAACCCTTCCTGTCCTTAAGTTCTGCATCCTCAGATGTAACCAAATGCAGGCTGAAAATATTTGTGGGAGGGACTGCTTCTGTGTGGAACTTGTATAGATCCCCCCCCCATCATTATCTCCTAAACAATTTGGCAACAATTTACACAGCATTTGCATCATGTTATAAGTAATTTAGAGATGATTTAAACCATATGGGAGATATGTGCAGTATAGTTATATGCACATACTGTGCTTTGTTAAGAAGAGATTTGAGCATGTGAAGATTCTGGTATTCATGGGGGTGGAGGTGGTCCTGGAACCAAGGTTCCAATGGATACCAAGGGGCAACTGCTTATATTTGCCCATTTTAACTCCAAGGCTCAGCATTCATTGAATATCTAGGAGTCATCTGGGCTGCCACCAAGAAGCCCTGAAGGAAGGTCATCTCCCTCCATGCAGCTCCAGCTTCCCTTCTTCCTCCCATCATCCAGGAAACCAGGGGCCAACAGTGGAGGTGCAATTTGATTCATTACCACTGAACTGAACTGTGTCTGGGATAACGTGTTTCTGGGAACAACTTCTTCTTTTTATTTTATTTTTTAAAGAGAGAGGGAGAAAGTCAGAGAGAAAGAATCAATTTTATTTATTTTATTCATCTGGCCTTCCTTTCTGTGACATTTAGTTGTATACATGGTGCTGGGGTTTAAACTCAGGTCCTTGCGCGTGCCAGTCACGTGTTGAGCCATCGCTCCAGCCCCTGGGAACTTCTTTAAAACTCAGACATTGGTTTAATGCTAATACACTAGGCAGAAAAACCATTCTGGAAAGTGACACTAAAAATATGAATTGACGGGGCTGGAGCGGTGGGTCCGCTGTTATGAAGCTTGCCCGGCATCCACAAGTACACGGGTTCAAACCCCAGCACCCACGTACACAACTAAATGTTGGAGCAATGAAGGCCATGTGAAAAACTCAATAAAAAAAAAATTGACTATCTGTCTGTTTCTCTCTTTCTCTGTCTTTCTCTCTCTAAAAAACAAGATATATATATATATATATATATATATATATATATATATATATATATATGAATTGACTGCATGGGACTAGATGTTGTGTTAGACACAGTGATAGTGATTAGAACCAGGTATCTTTCTGGAGTGATGAAGAGGTTTTAAAATTAGACTGATGCATTGCACAATTCTGTAAATATACTGTTAGCCATTAATTGGATGGGTTTTATGGTATATAAATTATACAACAATTGAGCTTGAAAAAACTATTTCATACAAATTGTGTTCTCGAGGAAGTCAGCATAACTGGGAGCAACACAGGTGAATTTGCTACAAGATGCAACGTTCATCTTGTCAAATGCAGATACCCTTAAAAATCAAGATATCCAAAGTATGGAAATGACTCATATTCTATCTGAACATCCTCAAAGAGGACAGGAAATTACTTAGCTCCTGTTTCCTTAGTTACCTGAAAGGTAGGTTGTGGGAAGGAAGACACTTCATTTCTTGAAACCTCTTCTCAACAGCATGTTGGTGGGGATCTGAGCCACCAACCATGGAGACAAGGCACAGGAGTAAATCACATTTAAAAAAATATCACTGCCGACTCCCAATTCTGTGCCTCTCCCCATGAGAAAATATAACATCTAGGAATTTTTTAAAATGAGAAATAGAGGTTTGCAATTCACAAGGAAGGCCCAAATAACAGTCACCGATGTTCTTCTTTATAAACTGCACAGCACCACTGTTATTTTACATGTGGTCAGAGGCAGGCAGTTAAATGACAAGTGTCTAATCTAATCTATATAGGGGAGGAGTCAACTCAACGGAGAGAGGCTTGGAATGTCTCTGTTAAAACCACCATACAATCTAGATGGATGACCTGAGCAGGGTGCTTATCCTGCTACCTGGGACTGTTCTGGTTGATGCTCACTGTCGCTGTCCCAGCATGGTTCCCAACAGCCTTTCTGTTGCTCTCTATCCTTCTTCTTCTTCCTCTTTTTTTTTTTTTTTAAAGAGAGAGTGACAGTGAGAGATAGAGAAAGAGAGAGAATCAATTTTATTTAGTTTTTCGTGGACTTTTGTTGCTCAGACACTTCATTGTGTACGTGGTGCTGGGGTTTGTACTTGTGCATGCAAGGCAAGCGCCGTAACTGCCAAGCCACCGCTCCAGCCCGGCTCTCTATCCTTCTTGATGTGAACAATAAACGAAACGTTCAGCCTACCTAAAAGGGCAAGGGACTGTGAGAGGCTAAGAGCAATGCGGCATGCATCAGTTCTGTCGTGGTGCTGCCCACTGGATATTAACAAGAAAAAGGTCCAACAGCCAAAGGCAAGGCCTCACCAGCTGGGAGCCCAGCCTTTGAGGTGCAAAAGGGATCTGAGAGACCAGGAAGTGAAGCCCATGCACTTGAATCAACTGGGAGACTTCTGTGCTGTCCACCTACCTACATTTTGTGGGATGACAGAAAAGTAAAAGGTCACTCTGTAGTGATCAATGGCCTTGGTCTCCCAATTTTTAGTGCCTGCCAGAACTCCAAGTCTCAGGCTCAGGATCAAGCCATGCTGACTTAATGATAAACTCCTTTGACACCTCTCCTCACCAATCCCCCCAAATCTCCCACTTCCAATACACTGTCATCCACCTGTGCTTTGGACCTTCCACTGGGCCTGGCCCTGCCTTTGTGTGCTTTAGGTTCATGAATATGCACTGTGGATGCTTCAAGGATGTAGGGGGTAAAACAGGATGGCACAATCAGAGACTTCAAAACATACTTTAATGTACATGGTTATGAAAGATACATGTTTTCCTTGCTTTCTTTACTTTCCCCATGCTAAAAAATAAGTCCTGCCAGAGAAGTGAAGCTTTTCTATTTAAAGAACATCCCCTCTTCATAGTTGAGAATTATATTGCAAAGCTGCCATCCATTTTGGGACTTTTTTTTGGACTTGTTTCAAAATAGAGCTATTTGGATGGCTAGGTCAAAAGTAGTTCGATCCCTAATGGTTCTCCCTCCAGCAACTAGAGGTCAGAGGCTTCTCTCTTGATTGCCCAAGATTTTAAAGCTGCTAGTTTGTTCAGGTTCAATAAGCTGTCAGAGGGAAAGGCTGATATCATTTTTTTTCAGGCTGGTGTAACTGTGGTCTTTCTGTGGCAGTACAACAAGAAGCCCATGAGAAAACACTGATAATGCTGGCCAGGTGCCAGCATGGTTTTCTTGTGCAAATGGATATTATAACTCCTACCTCTATCTCGCCTATTAAAAGGCATGCATCTATGGATTAATGTCTCTCTTGGGAAATTTATGCCAACGTAAAGTGTATTGAATAATTGTTTCTCTCTATTCCATACATGCTGGTTCTTAAATAATCCCTCATCCTGTTCCTAGATGAATACGAAAAAGGGAGAATCAACATGCACAGATTCAAAGCAATTTAAAAAAATGTAACAAATTTTCTTCATGTTGATGTGTTCAGGACAGGGGATATTCTGGCTAACAGGAACTTGCTAAGTAATCCTACTTTAATATTTAGGAAGCATGCCAAGATCACAGTGCCTTCACTTCACAATAGTCAGACATGGAACCAGCCTAGGTGTCCATCAGTGGATGAATGGATAAGGCAATTTTCTTCAGCCACAAAGAAACACGAAATTATGTCATTTGCAGGAAAATGAATGGAACCAGAGACCATTATGTTAAGTGAAAAAAGCCAAATTCAGAAGGTGAAGGGTCATATTTTCTTTTCATATGCGGAAGTACAGAAGAAAAGAGAAAGAAAGGTTGGGGGGGGGGGTGGTGAGCCTCATGAAAATCAAAGGGAGGAAAGTGACCAGGGTGTGAGAGGCAGGCAGGGAGTGCTGGGGAGGGACACTGGCAAAATTATATTGATATATCGTGTGCATTTGTGAATAGATAACAAATCCAATCATTATGCACAACTAAAATGAACCAATAAAAATGTGGGTAAAAAGCAAAAAAAGAGAAAGATTTCAGCGTCTTAGGGTCACATCAATGGTGAAATATGCTAAGCACATGTTAGATAAAACAACTTTCTGAAAATAGCATTAGATAAGGGTTTCCCTTGGTGTTTAGTGATATTATCCAGCAAAGATGGATTAGGGATGTTCTCTCTAATGAGTTGCCCAGTTTAGAGAAAAGGGGGCCTCACACCTCCACTACAATTGCTAATGTGCACTAGAGAGTCTGACAGCACAAAAAAGCTCCTAGGAGAATGTCACTGTGGGGACAAGTCATGGCTCCTACCATGCAGAGCTCTGGCACATAGGACTGAACAGAAAATTTTCCATGATGATATGAAAAATCATGATTCTCAAAAGCAAATTTTCCACTTCCCTATAAAAAGAATTATGTATAAAAAAATAATTCTATATGGTCAACCAAGCAGAAAAACTAAAGTTCGTTGCATGCATGAGTCACGTTGCTGATGTCACCCAGATAACAAGATGTGGCCCAAGAAGATCTGTGGCTGCTTTTTCAAGGTATGAGGTACATGGGCATTTCATCTCAGTTTAAAAATGGCCAATTTGGTTCCTCGTGCTACAAAAATATAAGTTAAAAACCCCAAACAAACAAGATGGTTTCATCTAGAATATCAAGCTCGCATTCTACCCACAAATTAGTTTGCATGCATTCTGTCTTTAAGTTCATTCAAAAGAAGGTGGTGGCAAAATGTACAGTCCTTCATTTTCAGGGATGGACTAGAAATGCAACCAAAAAAAAGGTTGCACATACTGGCAAAGATACTAGAAACCAACCAATTGGACATTTATTTTATTATTATTATTATTTGGCACGAGGAATTTAATCCAGGGGTGCTTTACCACTAAGCAACATGTCTAGTTCTTTTTATTTTTATTTTGAGATAGGGTCTTGATGAGTTGCTGGGATTACAGGCATGAGTCATGGCATCCAGCTAAATCAGGCTTTTTAAATGCATAAACTGTGTGGTTTGATTGTGACAGCTCAATCTAGCTGCTAAAAGATGTTCTGACTTGATCAGTGAAAGTAAAAAGAAAAATGCAAAAAAGGGGAAAAATAAAGAGTTCCTATTTTGCATAACCCATGGTGTTGATGTCACTCAGAAGAATCACATCCCCCCCTCCCCCAGGTACTTTTCAAGATTTGTACAGATGCAGTTCATCACCTCTACAGAGCTAGGATCGGGAGTGAGGAGCAGGGGCCAGAACTCACTTGGAACAGGGGCTGATCACAGTTGGCGTAGGTGGATAAACCAAGGCAACGTTCACTCTCTCACTGCCGTTCTTGGGGCAGATGATTTCTGCCACTCCTTCTGGTCTGGGCTGGCTCAGCAACTCCCCTGCAGGAAGAGAGACAAAAATGCATTAAGAAGAGGTGTCCAGCACAGAAAAACACGGTGCCCCGGGTGGGAAAGCAAGGGAGAAGGGCAGGTAGCGAGAAGGCCAGGGGTTTACAGACAACGAAGGCAGGGAACAAAGGTGCACCCTGGAAACAGCAGAATCGGCTGGCTCCCACTCCCTCTGTCTGAATTGTCATCTGTATCACCATGGAGAATGCTCCTCTTGTGGCAGGAAGGCTGGTCCCCTAGACAAAGACAGCATCTGCTGTATCCTGCTCACCTTCCTTTTCAGGGACAGACTCTGGATATCTTAATGAGCCAGGCTCCCTAGAGCCCAGGGAGGCAGCCGCTGCCAAGGAGGATGTTCATAATTAGGAGTCGGGGCAGATGGGGTTGGGGCAGAATGGAGCAGCCTCTTGACAAAGCCCTGCACACAACTGATCTCAACAGGCATCAGAGTACAGGTGTTAACAAGGTGAAGGGCCCCAAAGCAGCCCAGCCCCCTCCTGGCAAGAGCAGCTCTACGCCAGGTGCGTGTGCCAGGCTCAATGCACCATCACTGCACTATCTTATGACTAATGGGGCCTAGTGAAAACAGATGATTAACGTAATGGATCGCCACAATGCCTAAAGGAAATTGGACACTGCATGCCCTGGATATAATCTCTCTCCAACTAGACGTTAGCTCCCTAAGAGCAGCGCTGGACTTCTCCTTCCATTCCTTGGTTTCCTCCCCCTGGTCCACCCTGCCCTCCCTCTGTTCTCAGGGCCAGCACAGAGCCCTCTGCTCCGTCTGCACTGGGCTTTCGTTAATGGCTCTGGCCAATGATACTCCATGGCTTTGCATGGACTGCCCTAGTCAAACCTAGAAAGTAAATAAACCAAACCAAAGCACAAACGGGCGCTTCCCCTTTGTGCTTCTACTGCTCATGTGAAATTCAAGAGACCCCAGAGGACAAGCAGACATATAATATGAAATTCCTTTGCTCAAAATACCATATTTCTAAACACCTCACAGGCCACAGTCATGGCGAAGGAGCATGCCACTGTGTCAGCACCAAACTTAGAGCTGTAAGTGGACGCACCTTTTCATCTGTACGAGGTCCTGATGGTTTATCCTCACTTTGCAAGTGGGGACGCTAATGCCCAGAGTCAGGAGATAACGTGACGGACTGGGGATGTAAATTTGGGCCCCTTCTCTTGGGCTCCTACCCTTGGCCACCAGCCTCTAGAGTCTCCCCTAACCAGGCACTGCTTGTCCAGGACAGAATGTATCTTTCCTAGAGGAGTAATCTAAAACCACTGTTTTAAAATAATGAACTAAAGCTTTAACACATTTATGCTTTCCGGAAAGGCATTAATTTCCAGATTGGAACATTTTTGTATGTCCTTGCACAATGTGAACCGAATATTCAGTCCTACAAATGACGCTAAACACCGAACTATGGCTAAGGTTAATTTAGCATCATCTTGTCTCATGGGTGTCAGAGCTGTCCTCTGACAGGAGAAGATTGCAAAAGATAAAAACACAAGTGACAAATGTAAACATTAAATGCCATCAAACTAATAAGATGAACCCAAGAAACAGTTGTGAGAGCGAGACTGAAAACTGGAAGTCCTCCAATCCAAACACCACGTGGTAAGTCAGAGCTCTCTGAGCTTTCGCAGATCGGCTTCGAGTCCCATAAGAGCTGTGCATCTTTGCAACGGCCACCCCACACATACACAATGCCAGGGCCACATCAAGAGGGTGCTCTGAGCACCCTGGCTGGGCTGCCCTCAACTGCCTCTTCTGACGGTTTCAATTTCTACTTCTGGTCCTTAGATCATCCCCAAGGCCTGAGCACAGACTGGGCTTCTCCGGTATCCCCTCAAAACTCTGCTCCACAGGCCTCAATTCCATCTGCTTTTGGCTGCCTGGATACCCTGGATAACACTGCAGATGCCAAGTCCCTGTCCCTGGCACCCCTCCCTGGCACCAGTCTGGCACAGCTGGCTTCTCTGCTGAGCATGCTGCTGCTTTTGGTAAGGAGAAGGCTGAGAACTTCTTATTGCCAGAAAACTGGAAAGAATGTGTAGAGGACTACTAAGCCTTAGTTACCAATTTCTTTTAAACTAATAGTGTTTCTGTCCTTCCTGTGTTGTCTGACTCCTATTCCTAGCAGTGTGGCCAATCATGGTGCTATGGTTTGGATGAGGTCTGTACTGCAGGGGTTCCTGTGCTGGAGACCTGGTTTCTTGTGTGGAGGTGCTAAGAGGTGGTAGAACCTTTAAGAAGTAGGGCCTTCTTGGAGAACCTCAGGTCAACTGCAGACAAGCCCTTAGAAGAGACTGAGGGACTCTTCTTTCTCTCTGGCTTCCTGTTTCTTTTGATAAGGTTTCTCTTCCCACAGTGCTCCCATCATTGCCATCTGCTATGAGGTGATGCAGCCAAAGAGATTCCTTGTCAGAGCCTAAAGCACGCTGTTTAGACTTTTAGCCTCTAAAACTGAGAACTAAATAAATCCCTTTTTTGTTATACGGTTAGCCTGCCTCCAGTATTTTGTTATAGCAATGAAAAGAGGACTAAACACATGGAAAGACAGTGTGGAGGTAGAAGGCAGAGAAGTTTCACACATGAAAACTTCACATGACACTAATGAATATTGAGCAGTAAGCAGAATAGTTCATAATTTCAAGTGTACCCATGTACTCCAACAATGTATTGCATATGTGCATGTATGAATGTCACAAAAATCCTAATTGTAATGCACTAATAAAAATTAATATAGATAAATAAAGTAAGAAAATAAATGAAAGGGTAAAATGCAATTCCTAGATTAAGAACATAAGAAAAACACATTTTTCTTCTCAAATCTATCTTAACACAAATGTGAAGAGTGGTTTACAATGTGTATTTTTAAGTAAAATTGTAAAGCTAATCATCCTCAAATTGAACACAAAGTTGACCTTCAAAATGAAGTACATTCTTGAGTTGAGCAATGACTGAGACCTTCCTGTGTGTGAGGACTCAGAAGATGCAGGGGACACAGAAATGTAAGGCATGGCCTCCAATAGAAGGACCTCAGGGTCTGCAGGGGAAGATAGATGTACATGCAAGGGAACTCACTCCTGCACAAGTCCACCGGGGGAATTCACACAGGATGCCTGGGAGGGATGAGAAGGTGAGCCCAACACTGATTTGCAGAAGAAGCTCAATGAGCGGGGAACATTTAGCCATAAGATGCAGTGCTGTGGTTTGGATGAATGCTGCTCAAAGGTCCACATGTGAAGGCTTGGTCCCTTGGGTGGTGGTACTGGGAGGTGCTGTGGACCTTTAAGAGGTGGGGGCTGTTGGAGTCTCCTAGGGTCCCTGGAAGCATGCAATGGGATTGTGGGACCCCAGTCTTTTCCTCTCTGCTTCCTGCCTTGAGATGTGAGCACTGGCTCCAATATGTGTTTTTGCCACGATGCGCTGCCCCCCCGCCAGAGGCTCAGACCAGTGGGATACCTGACCTTGGACTTGAACCTTCAGAACCATAAGCTCAAGTAAATCTCTGTGTGCTTCAAAAGTAGCCTGTCAAGTAGTCATGCAAAGCCATCTAATACACCTAGCAAAATTCACTGTCAGGCTAGAGAAAAAAATATGTGCAGATGTGATAATGTCAAACTGAAAACAGACCAGAATTAACATGGGGGAAAAAACGATGGCCACAGTAGCTGGATGTCATATATGTATCATCCCAATCCTTAGCACAACATTGTAAGGTAGGGAAAGTTATCATCATCATTATAACAGAGAGAAAACCAGGGCTCAGAGGGGATAAGGAATTGCCAATGGTCACAGAAGGAAGGAGCAGTGCCAGAATCTGGACTCAGGCTTCTTTCTCTCTTAACCACCATGTATGACACGGGTACTATAATACTTAAATGAAAAATTCTGAACATTATTATCTGGCATTTGATGAGTTCTTAACACTATTATTATAGTGATAAAAAGATTATGTAAAAGCTTACTCTTCCAAATATAAAAAGAATTCATACAAGTATATAAAAGTAATATACCAGGATTAAGTCATAAATTATCATATACAAAACATTACCTCACCAGATACGTGAAAAATTCAAATGAAAAAAAATTTATATTTTTTTATACTATCCATCTTCCCTAGCAAAAGTAAACGGAAAAGATAAATGCCAAAGTTGGCAGGAACTATAAAAGGGTAAGTTATACTTAACTGAGAGCATGCTAACAATAGCTTAAGGAAAAATAGATTCGATCTGGTACAGTTCCATTTTCAGGAACCTGCTTAAATTAAAGGAAGTAGGTCTTTCTGACAAAAATTATACAGTGATTGCTCACAGCATCACTATTTATATGGAGCAAACTTCGTAATTCTCAAATGTCCCCCAAACAGGGAAATGGCTAAAAACAATGACACGTTAACAAGATGGGATACTCTGTAGTCATTAAATGTAATGAGATTGACGTTTCCATGTAAATTTGAAAGTACATTCTTATTAGAATGCAGAGTGAGGGCCTGGAACGGTGGCTCAAAGACAAGTGCGAGGACCTGGGTTCAAGCCCCAGCACCACCTACACAACTGTGTTGGAGCAACAAAGACCAGATGAAAAACTAAATAGAATTGATTCTCTCTCCCTCTCTCTTAAAAAAAAAAAAAAGAATTTGGGGTAAAATTGATCATTCAAGAGTAAACAGTCCTGAGGTTTTTTACTTATTTTTTATGTTAGAGTCAAGAATAAAAAAAGACTATAAAGTATGCTTTTATGGAGGGAGATGATAGCTATAAATACTGATCTTCCTCCTTTGTTGGAGATTATCTGTCCATGTGCAGTTTCCAGTGCAATCAGTGTTTCTGAAGATGCAGAAATGGGAACTACTGAGCAGTGTGCGGGCATCTAGTGAGGCCACTACACAGTCTCCTGTGCCTATTAAAGATATGGAAAAACTGCTTCATTACTCTGTCTCAAGACTTTGCCATTAGAATGCTAGCCAACTCTATAATCAACTGCTTTCCATCTGTGGAACAAGGGAACACCACATTTTATTACCATTTTTTAATCAATAGAGGATAAAAGAAATAAGCTCCCCCCTTTTTTGCTTATTATTAGAATGCTCAAATATTGAACCCATTATGTAAAATACTAAAAACTTATGATACTGATAACCTAAACCATGATGTTGAAAAACCAGATTTTTTTCAGTATAAATCAATTAGCCACCTGCTGATCTAGGATAAAGACCTAAGGTATAAATCTCTCTCAAAATAATAAAAGTTGTCTAGAAATTAAAACAACTTTAAAATAATTCATACACATGAATTTGGGGGGAACATAAATATTCAGTCCATACTAAGGAAAGTTTGAGTGAATGAATGAAAGAATGATATGTATGGACCAGTCTACCAGGAGACAGAAACCACAGAGTAAGGTTCAGCATAAATAATCATTTGCTATTTACAGAGAATTAACTATCAAGAGGGAACAGAAGGGAACTCTAAAAATTACCCTAAGGCTTAGGAAGAATATCCAAGGAAAAAAAATTTGGAAGTGGCTGTATCCCCTTCAAGGCTGAGATTTGGACCTTGTTAGATTGGGTATTGTAAAGCTCCCCAACCCAGGTGAATTTTGTTGGGCTATCCCAACTCAGACCAGTCCAGAGTCAGCTGACTAAAGCCAGCAGGCAGGGGATGGTCCCCTGGGTGCCAAGAAATTCCCTGGGAAGCTGTCTTTGGCTTGAGAAAGCAGGTTGAAGGGAGAGTATGCTACTGAGCTTACGGGGAATCCTGATGGGGAACCCATTAAGAGTACCTGCCAACAGGAAGGCAACTGGAAAGACCACCTTCAAATATCCTGGAAAGTGCCCATAGGAGTCGCCACTGAACTGGCCAGGAAACTGACTGAGATGCCCATTAATTCAATAGGAATTTTTCTACTGGACCACTGGTAAGTAGCTGGGGTGGCCACAGATGTTTCCCGGCACTTGACCACCTACACCTCAGAAGGTACACTCTGCAAGGCGGCTGCGTTCTTCCTGGGCACAGGATTTATTTTTGTCTCTGTTAATTCTTAAAAATCAGTCAGACTGATGGGGCTACTTAACAAGTGGACACATCCTAAGACATAAATTCCAAAGGCAGATGCAAACATTCATGCCATCAAAAGCTGAACGTCTTCTAGAACTGTGTTTTCATTTTCACTATACATTCTTGCAATTCTTCAAAATGTAGGAACACACCGAGTTCTAGGCAATTTCACAATGTGAAGAAACGGTCATCTTTAGCCATTTGCTGAATTCACAAATTCAGGTTTGATTTTGAATGCTAAGATTTTTGGGGGTGAGGGAGGAGGGGGAGGGGGAAGGAGAGCGTGAGAGAAGGAGAAAGAGAAGAAGATGATGACCCAGAAATACCCCTCTATACCTTGAAGCTTCAGGGACAATTTGTAAAGTCTTATTAATAAGAGAATATAATCCACAGACCAAGCAGAATGAAGCCAGTTGAGGGGTTTCGGAGATGCCCTCCACCTAGGGGTGTATTTCTACCGATCTTCAGGGAGCTTTCACGGCCTGGTCATCAGGCAGCACTGAACAAGCTAGTTTCAATACTTCAATGTCTTCCTAACACCCTCCAAAGTGATGACAGGCAGAAGGAAAAACAACGATCACAATCCTGATTTCTTCTATGACTCACACAATGGCCCTGCCCAGAGTGTTCTGGATTCTGGTGAGGAATGAAGCAATGGAAGCCAGCCAGGGCCCACTCTAGGGGTACAAATGACTGACACCTTTCATCATTCTTTTTGTGGCAGCTGCTCCATCTCCAGTGGACAAGTTCAGCTTTTCCTCACTGCCCTAACAGTGATGCTTGCTCACTAATTACAGCAAGTTCTCTTTCTTTCTGTTTGTGGGACAGGCTATGAGAAGGGGGTAAACACATATTTCAGATGCGGTAAACAAAAAGCTACATTTGCTCTATGAGGTCCCTCCTGGGCAATCACTCAAGTCTCTCTTCTAGATGAACAAGTCATGAGCTCAGACAGGTTTTCATCTATGCCACTCCCACTTGGGAGGCTACCGACGGAATCGATGACTAATAACAAAATGCTACGTGGAGAACATGGAGAAGGGCTGGAGCATATTAGGATGAAAATCTGCAGCCCGACCTAGTGCATGCCAACGGTAAACAGAGTATCCAGGTTTGAGAGAAATGGTCTACAGCTGAAGCACAGGGTAATGTGTCCCCAACTCCAAACGCCTGAATAGAAAAAGCAGTGAAAGGATAGCCCCCAGCCACTGAGCCACACAGACAGCTCACCAATCCCCTCCAAGAAGCGGTGGTGGAGTGCCAGAGCGGTAGCTCAGACAGGCTGGAGCATGGGGGGGGTGAGCCATGATGGTGCAGGCCTGAGGCGCAGTGAGGCATCATAAGCCAGCAGTGAGAAAATGGGAGTGGGGAAGACCTGAATGGATGTTCAGACTCGACTGCTAACCAATAGCATTAGTACTTTTCCAAAACTGATCAGCACAAATTTTAACCAACAGCCCTTAGTACTTTTCAAAACCATGATTTGCATAAATTGGACCTATAGCATCGACCCAGGTGTTTTATAAACCCCCAGACCAGCACGCTCAAGTGGCAACCCCTACTGGGTTCCCTCTCATCCTGTAGGAGTTCTGTTTCTCTTCACACTTGAGTAAATCCTACTCTTAGCACTCACTCATCCTTGTCTGTGGATTTTATTCTCTGAATTCATGAGATAAGAACCCAGAAAGAAGAACTTGGCAATAAGCTGTTGAGGTCTAGTGCAACACTGGAAGGCATAGCCCACCATTAAGAGCTGCAACACATTTCTAGGCTACAGAGAACAACAGCTTATGTAGACCCTGTTTCTCATCAGAAGCAGAGAAACTCTGGTTTCACAGTAGTACTAGTTTTGAGGTTGAGTGGATATGCCAATATGTCTTCGCATAGCGACCTGACACTCTCTGAACCACTGTCCTGTGACAGGACATTGTGGACAAAGCCTGCTCACTAATTCAGCGGCAGGGAAGATCAATTACTAAATGCTTACCTATCAGATGTTTTGGATATGTTGCCTAAACAATAGAAACAGCTTTATTACTTAAAATACCCCAAACAACTTTCTCTTATAGTTAAAAAAGTAGAAAATCTATTTTCTACTTTTAATGAAGATAAAAAATGAAGCCACTCCTAATTCTACCATCATTATTAACATGCTATTATTTTATATAGGTTCTTAATGGTCTACACATACTGAAATTGTACAGCATTCATGAATTTGCTATATCTGTCTCATTCTAACGTGAATACTTTTTGAGTAAATATCATTATAATGTAAACGTTCTGAGTAAATATTCTTTACGATCAAAAGAGAGGAGGAAAAAAAAGTTGTGGACTTGGACCATGGAACCCCTTCCAACGCATCTGGCAAAAGGTCAACCAAAGAAAGCCAAGGGGAAAAGATTGCTAACAAAATTTCTTTTCAAATCTCCACTTGAACGTAGCTCCTATTCCTCACATTAGAAGCTCACACCCTTAGAAGGCCACTCATCCGTAATCTCGTACAGAAATTTTCTGTATGAGATTTCACTAGGAGGTCTAGAAGTGAGCCACCCCCCATCCTAGAAAAGAGGCACCAGGGGGAACCACTCGAAGCCTAAATATCCCTTATGTGTGGCCTACTAGGAAGGGCTTTACTTCTGGTTCAAAGATAGCGAATAGCAAAATAAAAGATTACTCTTTCTCTGTTCTTTCATTCACACATACCCAATCCTCAGCAGCACTCTTCCTCACACCTTCCTATGCTGGGCGACTTGAAATTTCCTTCCCTCCAGCGCTCCTGTTTCTAGCACTGGCAGTACAGTGAGAGCCCATCGCCTTTGCTTCCTGCTAGTACTCCTAGGAGGTCACCTGCTATGAAGCTTCAGGTCTTAGTATGTCTGGAGTCCCTGGGTTGAGACACAGGTAGAAACTTCCAGAGGATTCTAGAGGATGAGGCTCTAACAGATACAAAATAAATATTCCTGAGGATGAGAATTAACATCCCTGTACATCAGGTGAACCTGACTTCTGTGGCATTTAATAATATGCAGGAGAAATGACCACTGAAGCTGTGGGAAGCTGAGTAGCCTACTAGGAAGGACTTTGCTCTGGGTTTAAAAATAGCAACAAAAGCAAAGTAAAAAATTGTTTTATATCAGAGTTCCTTAAACTTGCTGTTCTCATCAGTGCAGGATTAGCCCCGATATACAAACTGCAATAATTGGCAGTGTGCAAGAATAACAGATCCTTTTTTTTAGATTCTGTATGAGATTTCCCAGGGGGTCTAGAAGGGAGCCACCTCCAACCCTAGAAAAGAAAAACCAGGGGAACCACTTGAAGCCTAAATGAGAGGGTTCTGATGAGAAAGCATTTGTGTGGATGGCGAACACATTTAGAAAATGCACCGTCCACAAGAAAAGGCAGGGGCTGGTCCCAAAAAGTTTCAACAGATTCATGCAGGTATATCAACTGTGTGATATAATGTGTGAAGCTAAAGCTTCAGAGACTGAGGGCGCAGAGGACAGCAAAGGCTTCCACAGTGCTCTCTCAGTAACTGCGTTCAATGAACTGCCCCGTACACACGATTACCCTGCAGTCCTGACTGCAGGTGACTGCTCAGCTGCCCCTGCTGTTCCCCAGTGGCCCTACATGTGCATGTCTGGGAAAATGCGCAGGAGTCCTGACACCACCCTCTCCTCCCTGACCCTCCAAAGGCCTGACACAGTCTGACCCAAGGTAAGGCCTCCTGGGGGCAGAGGGACAGACAGCCTAGCCTCTCCCCGCCATCCACTCATCCCCATGCGCCTCCCCTCAGACGTGTGTGCCTGCCACTTGGATCCGTTTTCATGGCTAAGGGTTTATATAAATACAAATCCACCCAAGAAAGGAAAACTATTTCCCTTTTTCCTGTTCTGGATAAAGTTCCAGCAGACTTGGCTGAGGATTAGACAAGCTTCACAGATCAAAGTGTGTTGAGGGGCTGAGGAGCAGAGCCCAAACCAACTCTGCCCTCCCCCTCTCAAGTGCAAGTCAGGATCATAAAAACCTGCTCTGCTGGACTGAAGTGCTTTCAAAAGGTGACTCTTTATTTGGATAGCCTGTCACCTACTTCTCAGTGAGAAATGGTTCCAGTTCGGAGAAGTGAATGCAGACAGCATAGAAGCATCAGATGAAAACATTCTCCCTCTAACACTAGTCTTCCATCTAAAATAGGAAGCTTTCAGACCTGAAATTTGAAACACTGGCCCAAAGGTCTTGCCACAATCAACTTGGTTTTGCAATAGTAAAGGAGTCAGGGAAAGTCAGGGATGATCAGAAACCATTCATTTGCTCCTAGTCTCTAACAAGGAAGAAGACAGAGATTTCTGCAACTTTCATTTTTCCTGACTTAGGGAAGGAGGAGGAAGTGTGAGAGTTGAGGCTGGAAGTCCTGAGGGTTCCCTGAAGGTGCCTGGGAGAAAACCCACAGACTTGGAGTCAGGTCCACAGAGTCTTAAGACAAGAAAGAACCGTGCATGGTTCCACATCGTTTACACAGGAATATGTCCCATGACCATAAATATGCAGGGCAGGGAAGTTTCCCAGCAAGGACACTCTCTCCTGGCCCAGCTGTCATTCACAGAAGATCCAGGCCTGCGGCCATTTTAAACACACAGCATCCTTGATGACCTCAAAAACATTAAATGGCATGAAGCACTAAAAGCTGGCATTGCTTAGCCTCACCAACAACTGAAAAGTTGTAACTGTGAACAGGAAGATGCACCTGGTGAGCAGATGCAATGGGTGTCCAAACAGAAGCCTAACCAAGGAAAAGAAGGTCATCATGAAAGCACTCGAGCCAGGAAGAGGGTGAGGATGGCCAATGGGGACCGGCTTCTCAGAGGACAGGTGTGGCTGTGGGGAAGATGCCTGCCTGGTGAGGGTTCTCCACTGCACAGATGGCACCTTACTGCTGTGTCACCGTGTGGAAGTGGGTGAGGGAGCTGACATCAGCTCCTTTTACCAGGGCATCAATCCTACCCACTAGGGTGGAGCCCTTGTGGCTTTATTCTTCCTACACAGCCCCATTTCTCACACCTATCACGGTGAATTTGAAACTTCAGCATGTGAATTTGGGGGACACCAACATTCAGAACGAAGCAACTAGTTTCCCCAAGAAAGTGAAATGTTTGACAGATTCCAGAAATGGACAAATTTCATTTATTCCTAGCCCCCATGAGTTTCATATATGGAATCATGGAATCTTGTAGATCTAAACTGCGGAAAGGCAAAAAATGCCATCTATCTGGGCATGTGTCCTTTTGATAGGATTCTTTTTTTCAGTTTATGTTTATGGGCATTTCATTTGTTCCTCACTGGGATCTTTACAAGAGGAAAGGTGTATATTATTGGATAAGATTCAAGCTGAGGCTATACTCAATAGCGTAGGAAGTTCTACTATTAATAATACTAGATTCCATCTAATATCTAATAGTAATTGGTAGGTGACATGATCTACCAACAGCTATTGAATGTTGTAGGTCAAAGGACTTAAAGATAATTGATGGTTGAAACCTTTGACGAGTAGTGTAATATGTTTCCATATTATCGTGCTGCTAAGGACCAACAGGCAAGAGCTGACATTCAGGACCAGGTAAGACAAGGTAAAGCTGCCTCACCTATTTCTAAGCAACTAGAGGCAGGTAAGCTTGGATTCTTTTTCTTCCTCTTCTTCTTTCACCTCAAGAAATGACTCCCTGATGGTTACAAGCCTAAGAGCATTATAACTTAAAGGTAAACCATAAGCATTAGTTTATCCAAAACTATTTTACCAAACTTCAAGGAGACAAGGCTGAGTAATTGGAGACCAGGATGCTGGCTCCTTTCAGCATGGAAGCACACAGTAATTTGGTTGCAGGCTCAACAAAGTAGCTCAAAAGAGCGTCATCCGCTCTCCACCTGCACTGGAAATTATGCCATTGTTGAGAAAACGAACAGAAAAATGAAAAACTACTATAATAGTCTCTTATCACTTACAAAGAAAAATTTCCCTGGTTTTTAACAGAAGGCGGTAAGAGCACTTTATTTCTTGAGAAATTATGCCAAATTGTATCCACGTTCTTTAAGGAAAACCCATTTGATTCAGAGATGATCAGTCTATTAAAGCCATTTGAAATGCAAGGTATGGACGGTTGCCAACCTACACATACTTGATATTCCAAAACAGCAGCCTGCCCCTTCCTCTTAGCAGCGCTCCGTCTGCGGCTCACTGGCCATCCCCTGCAGTATCCTTGTCACGGCCTCCTCACGCTCCCAGCCCTGCTCCAGCCACACGTGTGGGAGCCCTTGTCTCTCCTATTTTTCTCCCTGCTGTGGCTCTAGCAATTCATTCTCATCTCTGCCTTCTGCTGTGGACTGAGCGTGCCAAGAAATTATGGCCAGGAGTATCCTTTCAAAACACTGCTGGTTTTGTGGGCTTTGTGGATTGGCCTGGAAGCCTAACCAGTATTTAGAGCACCATTGCTTTGGGGTTGTGTCTTCTCTTTTAGAGTCAGTGGACTAGGAAGGATTTTTGGAACACAGCCCTTTGTGGTTAAAGACAATCCATATAATCCTACAGCAAACTTTCTCTCTATACCACACAAACCTCTTAAAAGAAACTTCTTAGGCACAAAGTCATGTGTTACAGACCAACCTTATGTGAAGCTGATCTTATACTTAGTTCGTTGCTCAATGCAGCCTCAAATTTTACACAACGCAAAAGCTGCAGAAGTTTCTAATTTTCTGAAAGGGGGGAGGTTGGAAGGAATCAAAAAAGTTTGAGTACTCAGATGAAGACTAGAAGATGGCTTTGCCACCTATCCACTCACTGTGTGACGTTGGGAAAGTTACCTGGCCCCTCTGAGTCTCATTTTTCTCATCTGTGAACTGTGGATAACACATGCCAAACATACACCTTACAGGAGAACTACAAGATGTAAATGATATTTGCAAATAACCTAATATACAGCACTTAATAGCAACTCACTGAACAAAAGCTTGCACTTGCTAATCTGAAACATAAAAATCAAAATTTGAGCAAAAATAAGGTCTAGAAAGAGAGTTGTCCATGACAGTAACAGACTTCCTACTTCCTTGTCTGAAACCTCATTGCTACCATTGGATTATATCCCACCTCTGAGGCAGTACTGGAGCACTTATTCTATGCAGAATATTTAGCATGCTGATTATTTCTGAAGGAAGTATAAATTTGTACCTCCTCTGGGGAGTAATCTGGCAATCCCACTTTAATACTTATTCTGTGGGTATACTCACAAATGTCAAAGGTATAATGTTAATGATATACTACAATATTGTACCCAAATAAAATACCAAAAACAGCTCAAATGCTTGCCAACAGAAGACTGGTTAAATAAAACCAGCTCATATAAAAGAAAGTCATGCAGAGAATTGAAAAAGAATCAGCTCTCTATATACGCCAATATGCCCATCATATATTTTTAACTTTAAAAAAAAGGATATAAAACATGTTTATATCATGTTACCATTTTGGTTGGGGGACTCTCCTTTATTCGCGCTCTCTCTCTCTCATATACACACACATCCTACCGATTCAAGGATAGACAAGAATCTGGCGATAGCAGCTGCTCCAAGAAGGGAAATAAATGGCTGTGGCCAGGAGAGATGATATTCTTCTCCCCATCAAGCCTCCTGCAGCTTCTGCAGTGTGGCACCATTCACAAAGACTACACACTAAAAACAAAACAAAATCATCAACTACCATGTGTATTTAATCTTTTTCTTTTTCTTCCCCAGAACAGGTTTGTGGCTGTTTTTACTCTTTCTTTCAATTTAATTATTTAATTATAAATGTTAAAGTGTCCTAATTTTATAAGTAAAGTAATATTAAGATGCCTAAGAAAAAGGGCATAATTGCTTTCCCTTGTTCCTCCCTTCCTGAGTACCCAGGGTTGGTCTGGTATACACCCTTCTCTCCCTTTCTCCAAAAGCACTTGTATTTACTAAGAATTTTTTGCTAATTTCTTCTCTTCCAGGTAGAATCATCTCGTAAGCATAACTGCACTTTCTTTTCTTTCACCTAGCATTGTATTACCTGGTAATCAAAGCGAGAATGAGATCTGTATTTGTTTTTGATGTCTTTATTCACGGAATCTCAATGTCTTTCTCTTACCCACCCCCACACCACGTTCATACAATTGTGCACAAATGGACCCGTGTCATACGTTAATTTTTTGAATGGAATTCTGCAATCCTAAACTGTCTCCTCAAGTCCTACAGAGGTGAGTGTACATGTCCTCACACCACCCCTGTGGTCCTCCCAAGGCTCTCCCGCTGTGCTCCAAGGGCTTCCCACAGTCGGCTAAGGGACCAAGCCTGTGATTCCCTGGGAAACCTTCAGCTACTGGTTAGACCTTTAAATCTGGGTGGGCTGGCCAAACATGACGTGTGATTCTAGGACAATGTGGTGGTGCTATTTGCATCATGGAATTAAACAATCTACAAGGAGAAGACTCTAGATGATTTTAACAAACCCAAATCACACATTTGATTAAGACAGAACAGCAGATGTGGCAGAGGAAAGCTCTCCAGCAAGTGTAGGCCTGTAGTTACACTGTCCTTCCTTCCTCCCTTTCTCTCAAAGCCAACAGACAGAAGAGAGTCCAAGCAGGGAAGTAACTGGACTTCAGCCACAGACACCGGCCCCGCCCACCCTGGTCTGCAGGCCCAGCGGCCACTCCCTGCCTGTCCTTGGGTGTGAGAGGGAACAGCTGCCAGATGGAGTCAGAGCGAACTGCTGGGGGATTAGCAGCTTCTGTGCAAAGAGAAGGGCTGCCTCCAAGGGCCCTCTGGCAGGAGGTCCAAGAATCTTAACAGGGAGGAGCGAGTGGAAAGGGAAGGCCGTTTACTACTAAGCCTATTTCCACCCTACATTTCTTGGTTCTTAGATTTTGTCATGGCAAATTTGGGTGGAATTCAAGTACTTATCTCAGTTTGTTTGGGAGTATAGAAAAGATAACAATTCTTATGTCCATGGAAAGTCTTTACTGTTGCCAGAGATTATACAAATGCAAGTCAATCATCACTGATTAATTATGTTAGAGCTTCCTTTTTTCTTTTAAATGGGATTGGGGGTAGCTCTTAAGAACTCCACAAACCAGTCAGCAATGCTTAAACCTTCCTTTGGTGTTTCAACTAGCACTTGACCTATATCAAAGAAATCCTCTGCCCCCAAGCAAGTGAAGATGTTAGTGGATACTATGCAGGCTCCCTAATCAGGTTTTAGTAAAAACTGACATCAAGTCTACATTGAGAGCCCATGGGCCTAAATGGTAACTCTGGAAGCATGTGCAAGAGCCAGCTGGTTTTGCTCAGCGTCAGAGCATTTTGATTTAAAATGCTCCCCCCTTATCTGCGGTTTCACTTTCTTTGGTTTCAGTTACCAGCAGTCTGTGATTGTCGAAAATTATTAAATGGAAAATCCCAGAAATAAAAAAAGTCTGTAAGCTTTAAACTGCATACTGTTTTGAGTATCACAATGAAATCTCTCACTTTGCCCAGCTTTGACCTGCCAGGAATGTGAATTATCCCTCTGTCCAGGGAATACACCTGCATACGTGACCAACCCGTTAGTCACTCAGTGGCTGACCCGATTACCATACTGACTATCAGAGCATCACAGTGCTTGTGTTCAGGTAACCCCTATTTTACTTACAATGAACTCAAAGTTCAAGAGGATGGATTTGAAGGAGGCCCCAGAGCATAAAGCATGGAAGGACAGATGAACTCAGGTGCTATGTGGCCAGGCTGCAGGACGTCTGCAATAAACAGCACACACAGAGTTTGGCATCCACCGGATGAGTCTTGGAACATATCCCCCGCAAATATGCGGGGTCCACTGCATTAGGAATCCACACAATTCCCTTCAGACCAGCCAGAGGTTAACAGAAAGACCATGCAGTGCTACCTTTAGGGGGTGCCTCCTCGTTCTTCCACCCCTGGCAATGGGACCCTGGCAGTGGCTTTGATGTCCTGCCTGTCTTCTCATCTCTGGGGCATGCCTCATGGAGTTGTCGTGAGGACTGAATGAGATCCTAAGCACAAGAATCTAGCATGAGGTCCCATGAGCCTGGCCCCATACCTAGACAGGGATATGCACCCAGCCACGGGAGGTGGATTCCTCAGTGCAGCAGCACACTACCCAATGAGAACAGCAGAGGCAGGCAGGTCAGAGGGCTCCCCGGGGAATCTGAACCTGGGTGAGACAGAATTAGTCTGTGGTGGGCAACTGAAGCAGAGAGAGGCAGGATGTATAGTCTGGGTCACATGCGGGCTGTATAGGAAGTTGCTCTGAGCGGGGAAAGAAATGGAGCAAGTCCTCGGGGAGAGACAGTGATGGCACTGAGATGTGATGGCACAGGGACAGAAGATGGGAGAGGGCTGGGATGGGGGCAGGGGATAGAGCAGAGGATGGGGTCAAGTTTAGGAACTGAGATAGGGACAGAGGACTGAGATGGGGATGGATGGACACTGAGAAGGGGACAAAAGATTGAGATGAGTCAGGGGCTGAGGTGGGTACAGGAGGCCAAGATGGGCACAGAGAGACAGAGAAGGTAACAGAGGACTCAGGGGAATCAGATAGAGACAGGACAGCAAGACAGGACAGGCAGACAAAGGGCTGACAGAGGGAGATGGGACCAGGGGTCTGAGATGGAATCAGGAACTGACAACTAGAATTACAGGAAAGGATGTACCCACAGCCTGGGGTGTGGTGCAGACAAATACTGGATCTGGGGTGGAGCATGGGGAGGAAGCACAGAAGCCCAGATCAACCCCAAACTCCCAGACACACAGAAAGGTCCTTGCTTTCTTTCTCATCCTCAGGCTCTGAAAATTGCTATCCCCTTGCCATAATCCTGCTTTTCCCCTTTAAATTAGCTTAAGAGCTCTGACTTGACCACAATAATTAATAAGCATCTTTTATTAAGAGAGTGCCTTTCTTTCATTAACTATAAAAGTTACTATTTGCAAGTTTTTATGTGGCCCTAAAAATTATTATAAAAACAACTCTTGAAATCCTGGCTTTAAGGTGAACAAGTTTTTCTCTTTCCAGAGACTCTTGTCACAGAGGCCTAGTGGGCATTCCTGCTAAAGCAGGAAAAGCAGGGAGCTGGGCCTTGAGCCTGGGTTCTGATCCCAGGGGTACACTCTGCAAGGGCCTTGGTCCTCAGCTGTGAAAGGAAGAGACCAAACTGGTTTATCTCTAGGGTTGTTCCAGCTTTAAATAGTCTGTACCAGCTTAAAATACTGTGCAAATGTATTTTCTACTTAATTTTCTAGGCTTCTCAAGTTAAATTCCTTGCAAATCTAGCATGAAGTAGAACAATCTCCAAAATAGGACACACAAACATGTCCTTGGCTCTGTCCAGCCACCCTCCCACACTTCCCTAATTCTTCCATTGGCATCCAGCACCGTTTGCCACAAGGTACCAAATGCAGCCAGCACCAAGATCTGTGAAATTTTTTGTCCACAGTGGCTGTGCTCAGTCTCAGATTTATCACAGGGGACAGTCAGGGCCAAAAAAAGAAATTATCTCTCCAGTAAAGGACTTCACGGTGTGGAGGAGACGCACCCATCTCAGTGGGCTTCAAAGAACTTAGCCACATCGAGCGTAATGTGTGAGCTGAATGCTCACATAAAAGGCTTGTTACTCTGTTCTTCATCAGGCAAATTTCCCTAGAGCGAAGCAAACGAGGGTAGCTCACACCAAAAGAGGTGCGATTTAATTTTCCACATAAGTAAAAGTGCTTTTCTGTCCCCACTTAGCAAAACAGTACCCTCTAGGATCTCCCGGGTCCATGCCTGTGAATCAGATCTAAATATTTACATGTGTGCAGCTCTGTTCAGACACTTGCTGTGTGCCTGTTTTCAAAAGTTAGTAAAAAGGTGGGCAAATCACCTAAGTAAGGCCAATGACCCCTGGGGTTCCGAAGGATCCCTGAGGTCAAACTGTTCATCTTCAGTTAGACAAGTAGGCCTGGCTCCTTCCCACTGCAGAGTGCCCTGGGGCATCCTGTGCTCCAGCTGGGGAAAGGCTCCCTCATTTGGACACAGAGAACATCAGTCTCCTCGTAGCCAAGTCTACCGCAATCTCGTGCTGTCATGGAGATTCTGCAATATAAAGAGTTACTACCCTCATGAAGCTGAAAGGGCTAGAGGACCATGTTAGCTTCCTGGACTTTCACACAGAGCAGCACAGACTGGTGGCTTAAAGAAGAGACATTTATGGTCTCACAGTTCTGGAGTCTGGAAGTGCAAGATCAAGGGGTCAGCAGAGCTGATTTCTTCTGAGGCCCCTCTTCTTGGTTTGAAGACGGCCTCTTCCCCTGTGCATGTCTGTGTCCTACCGCCTCTTCTCATAAGGAGACTGTTCTCGTTGAATTCAGGCCTACCCTAATAATCTCATTTAATCTTCAAAGACTCTATCTCCAAAAATGATCATATTCAAGGGTCCTGGGGAGTAAGCCTACAACATACAGAATGCAACAGGGCACAATTCAGCCCACAACAAAGCCCAAAAAAGAACTTGTACAAAATGCTGTTACACTCTTCTTTGGTTCCTGGGGACTGTGGAATTAACTGGAAGAGGCTCAGAGCTAGATGGAGCCCAAGATGATGTCTAATGGGACTTCTCATTTGACAGTTGAGGCTTAAGCCCACAGGAGTTCCAGGACCTGGCTCTAAATAACTGGCTGGATAGCTGTACCAAAGGGGTTCTGATAATGGATTGATGTCAACTTCCTACCAACTTCCTTCCTCTAAAATTAATACATATTCATTGTTTAAAAAAAAAACAAAAAAATCTCAGCAGGAAAAAATAACATAAAATGAAAAATAATGCCCCCCTTCCTCTTGACCCCAGGCCTATTCTGTAGAAGTAACTATTGCTATCCATTTCTGATACCTTTCAGAAATACTATATGCACACACCAATGTGTGTGTTATGTTTGTGATCCATACTGCTAGCTACCCATCCAACATCCCCTCCCCTCTTCTATTTTTACAGAAACCCTGGGATTTCATGTCAGGGAAGAGCATGGGCCTAATCAAAACTTTTGCCTTCAGAGATTTCCCTTGAAGGTCTCAGCACCCAGCAGAGGACAGTTCCAGCCAATGAAATCTTGAGCACAGTTGGCTGGGGATTTCTGGGAACACTTCGGCTTTTGTGTTAAAGGAGACTTTATCTTACAGCTAATATATTCCTTACTGACAGGCCATGCATCTTTTTATTAAAACACAGGAAATCAGCCTAGAACACTGATATGCATTTTCATCTAATATTCTGAATCTTTCCCAATCAGGAAAGATTGTGCCATTTTTTCTTTCTTTTTTCTTTTTTTTTTAAGAGTGAGAGAGAGAGAGAGAGAGAGAATCAATTTTTTTTTTTTAAAGAGAGAAACAACTTTCTTTATTTTTTCACATGGCCTTTGTTGCTCCAACACTCAGTTGTGTATGTGGTGCTGGGGTTTGAACCCCGGTCCTCGTGCTTGCCAGGCAAGCGCCGAAACCGCTGAGCCACCGCTCCAGCCCCGAGAGAATCAATTTTTATTGAGTTTTTCACATGCTTTCATTGCTCTGACACTCAGTTGCGTATGTGGGTGCCGGGGTTTGAACCCGTGTACTTGTGCATGCCGGGCAAGCGCCGTAACCGCCGAGCCACTGCTGCAGCCCCAGACTGTGCCACTTTTAATACTGATTTTTAATACTGCACCGTATTTTTCCAACCCACAGGTGGCCATATACCTGCTTCCATTTTTTTCCTATTATAAATGCTATCATTACAACTATCTGTGTAGCAATTTTTATGTACTTACTGGAAAACATCCACAGAGTCAGCAGTGGAATTACTGAGTCTAAGGATTTGTACCTTTTAAATTCTGATAGATACTAAAGAAATGTCCTTCAAAAACACTTATCAACTATCTATGTATTTAATTCCTCAGACTCACCAATTCTCAAACTTCCTCATGGTCAATCTCATAGGTAAAAGGTATGAGATCCCATTACTGTATTCATTTGAATTTTTAAACAGAATGAAGTTTGATGTTTTTATATGCTTACTTCTAACAATAAGCATCAGTCCAACAACCATCTCATTGTTCATCTTTTTCTTTTTGATTTCTAAGACTTGTTTCTATATAAAAGGAATCAGTCCTCTGACATGCATGCTACAAATATCTTTCCCAACACATTATTTATCATTTGGCTCCTTTATGAAATTCTTGCCAAAAAGGACCTTCAAATTTTCATGTAAAGCTTTTCTTTCTGAGAAGTCAAGTCTCTTCCTCTACAGCTTCTGTGCTCTGTGACATGCTCAGCAGGGAAAAGGGTCTTTGGTTTCCACTCCAAGATATGCTTAAAGTTTGTTCATAGTCTAATAATCTTTATGGTTCCAGTCAATCTTTGAACAAGTTGTAATTCATTTTTATCTAAAGAATGAAAAGCGCTTCCAGATTCCCCCCACCCCCATAGCTGTTCAGCTGTCCCAAACACTGTTGACTGAAGAGTGTATTACCCCATGGAGCAGGAATGCCACCCTTCCCCATCCGGAGGCACAGTGTGAAGTGGTGGACATCTGACAGGACTCTGACGTAGGTCCTCTCTATGTGGGCATTTCGGTTAATGATCCTGATGCAAATACACAAGGGTACTCATAAACCCCTTGTTTGGCTTACAATCAAGAGAATGGATTAATGGAATGAAACCTCAGACTTAAAAAAACTCTTGAAAGTCTAAAGCAACAGGAAACGTGGAACAAGATAATACCTAGCAGGATATAGTTAGATCTTATATTTAAATACAGTGAAATCTAAGGCAACAAATGTGGAATGGGAAATAATAATGTGGAATACCAGCACATGTCAAATCTTTGAAATTTGATCAGTAGCTTCAACCTTACAGTCAAACAAAGCTGAAGTCCTCTCAGACCACCTTAAAAGAACAAGGTCCATGCTCCGTATGTATAGGAATATACCACAGTGAATTTCACTTTTGTGTATATCTACAAAGCACTATTGTTAAAAAAAACTATAAATAAATAGAAGGAAGAACAGTAGAGAGAGAAAGTAGAAGAAGGGATGGAAAGAGGAGAGGGAAAGGGGAAGTACCAGGGACTGAATTGGAGCAAAATATATTCTTTGCTTGTATGATTATGTCAAAATGAACTGCAGTAATAAAAATATGTGTAAGTTAAATATTATACTTTCAAGTAATCCCTAGGTAAAGAACATCCAATAAAAACTAGAAAATACTTTAAACTGAGTAATAAAAAGAGAATAAGCTGGGCATGGTGGTGCATGCCTATAATCCCAGCAGCTCAGGAGGCTGAGGCAGGAGGATCACAAGTTCAAAGCCAGCCTCAGCAACTTGGCAAGGCCCTAAGCAACTTAGCAAGACCTTGTCTGAAAACCAAAAAATAAAACAGGCTAGGAATGTGGCTCAGGGGTTAAGTGCCCCTAGGTTAAATCCCAAGTACCAGAAAAGAAAAGAAGAAGGAAATGAAGAAGCAAGTCCAGACCTTATCTTATCTTAGAGCATTTTTTTTTAAAAGAGGAAGAGAGAAAGAAGAGAAAGACAGAATCCATTTATTTTTTCATCTGGACTTTGTTTCTCTGACATTTAGTTGTGTATGTGATGCTGGGGTTTGAACCCGGGTCCTCATGCATCCTCCAGCCCATCCCAGAGCATCTTAACAGAAAGGAGGGAATACTCAGACCATCTACAACTATCTGAACCACTAAATTCTACTCTGGACACTAACATTTAGAAGGAATATTGACCACACCATTTCTACCAGGATAGAGGCAAATGATAAAGTCATCCTAACAACATCACATGAAGGAGAAATTGTGATGTCCACTGCTCTGTGGAACACTGAAACTCTGGAAGAGGGTGGGGCCAGGCCTTCTGGATTAGTACATCCCCTATGCCAAGCAGTCTGGCATCCACCAGCCAGAAAAGTAAATCGAAGGGACAACATTATTTTTCTTTAGGTTTCTGAAAGAGGCCCATGATAGCCCAAGGGGCAAAGCCCTAGATCCTGCCACCTCTCTGCGTCTTTCCTTTAGATAAGACCACATCGACAACCTGTTGAAAGCATGCTCTCTGCCTCGCTCTCATCGCCCTCTCCTCAGCCACCTTCCAGTCTTCCACACTGCAGCCAGCAACCATCTTCCTAAAATGCACAATTCTCTCCCCCGACCTCCTAGACTAAACTTCATTCCTTGCGCACTGCATAACAGGTCCTTTGTGATCTGGCCCCTGCCCACTTCTGCAGTGCCTGGGACTTTAACGTAAGACACTTTTTCAAATTTCTCAGTGACCCCTATCACAAGTCATCTTTCCAGGGCCTCAGCAAAGCTCTCCTCCTGTCTGAAATACCCACTGTCTTGTGACTCATCCAGAACCTCACCACCACTCTGTGTGGAGCAGACCACACCCAGGAGCCTCCCCAACACCCTGGTCCTGATAGAATCAGCCCCTCCTTTTGGTGCCACCTCAGCACCCTGAACATAATTTTCACTGAGTTATCCACGCTGCATTACTGTACTAGAGTTCATTCATGGATGCTTCTATTTCTATACTAAACTATCAGTTCTTTGAAAAAAAGATTGTCTTATTTCCCTTTGTATTCCCAACTCCTGGCACACTGGCAGTACCAATGGAGCCATGCAAGTTAAAGCAGAAGATATTTCAGATCAATGTGAAAAAGGAACTTGAGCAGAATAGTCCACAAAAGGAAGAGATGGCCTCTAATGAGGTCACCTTCAGAGATGTTCAAAAGCTAGATGGTCTGCTAGGAAGACCAGACAGAAGATCCTCTACTGTCAAATTCAACCGTGCGCCTCAACCTTGAATGTGCACAGGTGTGAACGCAGCAGTAGGTCGGGGTGGGAATGGGATCATACATCTCTAACAGTCTCCTGGACGTGCTGAGCCCCTTGTCCAGGGACCACCCTTTAGATGGAACAGAGGAATACATGGGCTCTCATCTCTTCCCAACCCTGAGATCTGTCCATGCAGACAGTGTGAGAGCCAGCCTTGCTCCTCTGGTTTGAGAAGCTATGAACTAAGGAATAAGCACTACTCAGTCACATGTGAGGAAACACTAAATGAAAAGGCCCGAAGAAAGAATGACTGTAAAAACTCCTAAAATGAACTGAAGAGTCTGGTTCTGCATTGGGATTTTCCTGAAGCGATCTGACTATAAGAGTACTAAGTTATCAGCTACTGCTTCATATGATATTTGTCTTCCAGTATTGTTTTTGCTTGGCTATCTTAAAACCTGAATGATGGCATAATGTATGGGTAAAAGTGAAAATCACTTCTGGTCCATAAAATATCACAAGTTGTTGGAATTAAATGGTACAGGAATGGGGACTATTCTAGAATCCTTCAGGTCAATCTCCTCGTTGCACAGCAAGAAAACTGAGGCCTCAGGCCATCAAAGCTAGTCCTGGAGCAATATCTCCAGCCCTGTCTTCTTCGTACATTGGCCCTGCCTTTAAAATCTGCTTAAAATCTGTGTTAGTCAGTTCAGGGTGCTAAAACAAAATATCACAGGTTGAATAAACAACAGAAAAATATTTTCCCACTGTGCAGAGGCTGGAACGTCCCAGGGTGCCAGTATGGTCAATTTCTGGTGAGGGCCCTTCTCCTGGCTTGCAGATGACCACCTCAACAACCGGGAGGAAATATTTGTAAATCAGATGTATAGCAAAATGTTTGATCCTGAACATATCTGTATATCTATATCTATATTCATGTACATTTAGATTATAAATCTCTTACAAATAAATAATAAGATAAGCAACCCAATTTTAACATGAGCAAAAGACTTAGACACCCCCGTACAACCCCTCAAAGAAGCACATATAGAGATGCTCATTAGTCATCAGGGAAATGAAATTGAAACCATATTACTATATACAATACCCACATTAGAATATCTCCAATTAAAAAGACTGACAATACTACGTATTGGCAAATCCATGGAGCAACTATAATTTTCATACACTGTTGGTAGGAATATAACAGAACAACCATTTTTGAAAACTTGAACAGTTTCTCATGAAGTTAAACAAGCATGCACCACGTGACTCAAAACTTGTACTCTTAGAGAAATAATAACATATGCCTACACAAATAGCAGGCTTCTTCACAAATGCTCATAGTATAATGACAATATTGATATCAACAACAACAAAAAAATGGAAACAACCCAAACGTTCCCCATCCAATGAACAGATAAACTGCACAATATCTCAAAATGGAATACAGTGACAAAAGGGACAAACTATTAATACATGTAACAATGTGAATAAATCTCAAAAGCATTGCGCAGAGTGAAGAAGCCAGATCTGCGGTTTCCAGCTGTGGGTACACGAAATCACCCCAGAACACCAGAGTGAACTCAGAAGTATTCCACAGGGTATTTTAAATTTCCAAGAGAAACAGTGCAATGACTGTGAAACAGCACGCAAAGTACTTCCAGTGAGCTCTCTAGTTAGGTGCGGTTAGCTATTCTTTTACCTTAACTGGACCAGGTAAAAATTACTGATCCTCTAAGAGTGCGGTGAAGTAAGAAAGTTTGGTAACCTCTAAGCTGGACGAAAAAGAGTATGCATTATGCGAATCTACTTATATGAAATTCTAGAACAGACAAACCTAATTAATTCATAGTGACAGAAAGCAGATCAGAGGTAGTCTGGGGTTGGGGATGATAAAAATGTTCATACGTTGACTACAATGGCGCCATATCAAAATTCATCAAAGTCATCACACGCTTTAAATAAATGCCTCCACAAATTTTTATTTTAAAATAAAATGCCCTAGGTGGTTTATCGGTTATGGAGTTTGCCTGACATGTGCAAGGACGTGGGTTTGAACCCCAGCACCATGCACACAATAACGTGTTAGAGCAAGGAAAGCCAAATGAAAAACTGAATAAAGCAGATTCTCTCTTTCGCTCTATCTCACTGTCCCTCTCTCTTTTTCTTAAAAAAAAAAATTATTTAAAAAATAAATAAAATAAAATATCCCCAAATGAGTCATCTTTAAAAAATTCCTCTCCTGCGGGCCCTGAGCATGGTAAGCACCCTGAAGCAGAAGCTATGCAATAACCACCCCAGAGCTGCCTTGCAGTGACTTGGAAGGACTCACAAGTGGTACTCAGGAAACTTTTATCATCAATACCCTAATTTTCTTCACAGTGAAGATGTTTCCACAAGGAAATGAAAACTGTATCCCAAACTTGCTATATAATTATCTTTTTATGAGAACAAATTTTATTTCAGCAATTTAATTTTCAATATTTATAAGTATTTATAAAACTCTTCTCCCTTACTCCCTCAGGATTCTAGCCACTGAATAAGGTTTCAGATTAAAATTTTTAAAGGTCTCTTAGTCCACTAGAAATATTGGAGGCCCCATAACACCACATGGAAGAGCCAACATTCAGACCCAATTCCCAGGAACCGTGTGTGCAGACTAAACTCCAGATGGCCACCTGCAATTATTTAGAAGGGGGTCAGCAAAATACAGCCTGCTCTCTGCTCTTGTAAATACAATTTTATTGGAACAGAGCCACAGGTAGTCATTTACGTATTACTTATGGCTGTTTTCCAAGATGGTAAAACTCAGCCACTGAGACCATGGCCTGCAAAGTTAAAAATATTTACTTATTTAGACCTTCACAGTTAAAGTTTGCTAAACCTTGATTACACTGTTTCTGACCCAACACAACATAACGAACCGCACAATACAAAGAGGCAAGAATAAAAGAAAACCAAACAACTAAAGTATTTATTTTTCAAACACAAACAATTACATGACAGGCGGGAAAGTGATTATTTAAAATGCAATTTTCAGGCAACTCAGTTGTTGCTTTGAAAATCTGGGGGAAGTGGGGCTGGAGCGGTGGCTCAGGGGTTTCAGGGCTTGCCTGGCATGCATGAGTATGCAGGTTCGATCCCCAGCACCATGTACACGAATAAGTGTCAGAACAATAAAAGCCACATGAAAAACTAAATAAAAATTGGTTATTTCTGTCTGTCTCTCTTCACTATCCCTCTCTTTCTAAAAAAAAGGAAGAAAATTTGGGGGGAATAGGATTGAGTGGCTTGAGTAGTGTCAAGTGTCTGGATTGTGTTTCAGAAAATCTTCTGAGTTATAATTATCAATTATACTAAGTTTCTTATGAAAAAAAAAGTATCTAGCTTTCTTTTTTAAACACTTCCTCGGTGTCTAACTGCATCTAACCAAGAACTCAAGGTCAGCACAGAACAAGAGGAGAGATGGCTTTCTTTTGTCCCCCTTCCCTTCACATGGGTGCTACAGGGCTGGGGGTTCTCCCAAAAGCTTCCATGTTAAAGATTGGTCACCAGCATATGGTACTGTTTGTAAGTAGTGAAACCTTTAAGAGGTAAGCATTGGGGAGGGGCACGTTCTTGAAGTGGATATTGGGACCTTGGCCTCTTCCTCCCTCCCTCCCTCTCCCCCCCCCCATCCTGGCTCCCATGAGGTGAGCAGCTTTCTCTGCCACACACATTCAGCACAGCCTCAAAGCAATGGACCACAACATCTCCAAAGCTGTGAGTCAAAAGAAACCCCTCCTCTTCTATGTTGATGGGTTCAGGTAATTTGCTACACTAATAGAAAGCTGGAAAACGATGGGTCTGAAAACTCTTGATTCCTTTTCCCATTGGAATTTCATCACTTTTTTTCTTTTTGCTAAGTTAACCACCTTTTCCTCTTTCCTACCCTTTTTTCACAGTATGAGTCATCTCACTAATTATTTCAAAGGGCTCTCCTTATGTACACTTAAGTCTCAGGATGGTTAATGTAGAGACCAAAGCATATTTCCAAGGTAAAAAAAAAGTGTGAATATTTTTGTATAAGCTGACCTAAGGGCAACGAGAGGACGTGTGACTTTGGTGAAACATGATAAAATAACTAAACTCAGTATTATAAATATGTACTTAGCCACTGATGCTCATATCACTACAGTTCTTAAATGATGACACAAATGTGTTCCTAAACTGAACAAACTCTTCGCATATTCTTGGAGCAGAAGAACAAAAGTTATCTTGCTAGGCTTTCAAGTCCAAAGTTTCTAAAAGCAATGTAGCAAGGGGCTTGAATAGACATTTCTCCAAAGAAGAATCATGAATAAGCATGTGAAAGAATGCTCAATACAACTTAGGAAGAAATGCAAATCAAAGCCACAATAAGTCTACGTCACATCCACTGAGATGGCCATTATCAAAGCACGCAACGAACAGAAAATAACACTTGGCAAGAATGTGGAGAATATGGATCCCCTATTCACTTCTGGTGAGACTGTAAAATGGTGTAGCACTGTGGAAAACAGAATGGTGGTTCTTAAAAAATTAATAGACTTTAGCAACTCCACTTCTGGGTGTATTCTCAAAAGACTGAAATCAGTGTCTTGAATGCATTTGTACACCCATGTACAAAGCAGCAGTTACTCACAGCAGCTAACACAAGGAAGCAACCTGAGTTGATGAGTGAAATGCAGTATATGCATACAGCGGACTATTATTCAGCTTTAAAAAGGAAATTATGACATATGCTACAACACAGATGAACTTTGCAGATATTAGACTAAATGAATAAGCCAGTCACAAAAAAGACAATGACTGGATGATTCCACTTCTCCACGGCACCTAAGATCATCAGTTTCACAGTCAGAGGTAGAATGATGGTTGTTCAATGGGCATAATGTTTTGGTTTTGGAAGATGAAGAGTTCTGGAGATAGATGGTGCCAACAATCACACAACAATATGAACGTACTTAATACCACTGACTACTATAGTTACAAATGGTTGAGACTGTAAATATTGTTTTATGCATTTTACTTTAATAATAAAATGAAAAAGAAAAAGCAATGAAACAACAACGGATTTAACACCAGGATAAAGAATTCTTACCACAATATGAATACAAATTACCTAGTAAGAAAAAATATGCAAAGGCATAAACTGACAATTCATAAAAAAAAGGCGTGTGATGAATGCATATGTGAAAAGATGCTCGAGGTCTTTAGTGGAAAGAAAGTGCAAATTAAAACAACACAACCCTAGAATGACTAAAAAGAAAAAGATAATACCAAATCTCAGTCATAGTGTTGCTAGACTCCTCCTACACAGCTAGGGGGGATACAAAATGGTACAACCACTCAGAAAAACAGTTTCGCAGTTTCTTGTAAAGTTCAACCTACTAACTACACAATGCCGCAATTCCACTCCTAGATATTTAGCAAGAGAAATGATAAGATAGGTCTGACACACGCAGATTTATACTTGAATACCAGAAGTTAATTGGCAGGGGCCGGAGCAGTGGCCCAGCAGTTGCCGCACTTGCCTGGCATGAGCAACTACATGGGTTCAAACCCCAGCACCACGTGCACAGCTGACTGTCTGAGCAACGAAAGCCACATGAAAAACTCAATAAAAATTGATTCTCTCTGACTCTCTTTCTCTCACTGTCCCTCTCTCTTTAGAAAAAAAAAAGTCAATCAGCAGGTGAATGGACCAACAAGCTGTTGTCTTCAGTGAAAGGACAAACTGCTCACATGCGTCTCAAAACATTAAAGTAAAGAGACCTGCCAAAAGATTGCCCTTCCTGGTTCCATGTATTCAAAGCTCTAAAACAGGCAAATCTAGTTATGGTGGTAAAAAGCCCATCTGACTGCCTGAGAAGTCTGGCTGCAAAGGGGTGGAAGGGAACTTTTGGGAGCGATGGTAATGATCTGCGATCTTGATTGTGGTGGTGTTTATACAGGTACATTCATTTTTCAGAACTCACTAAACAGTATATTTTAAATGGTATATTTCATGAAGTATATACATTATACTTCAATAAACATTTTAAATTATCTGGTTCAAGCAAAAATAGTTTAAAAAGTAAAGCAGGAAGTCTGTCTGTCCTATATCTCCTACCGTGTAAAAACCTCACATATAATTCCACATAATAGCCACATTTTCTTCTCTCCTCCTGAGAATGCCATTTTCATATTTTAGAGGATTTCTCTCTGATCTAAAACAAGGCAAACTAAGCAAAAGAACGTAACACTAACACTTTGGGACTGGAGCAGTGGCTCAGCAGTTACCGTCCTTGCTTGGCATGTGTGAGGATGCAGGTTTGAACCCCAGCACCATGTACACAACGAAGTGTTGAAGCAATGAAAACCACATGAAAAACTAAATAAAACTGATTCTCTCTTTCTCTCTCACTGTCCCTCTCTCTTTAAAAAAAAGAAAGTAACATTTTATGATACACTCAGGATGTTTGATGCTTAATTGTGCACAAAAGACTGACTTTAATTCAATTATAGACTGTCACTTAAAAAGACAAATGCTATTATGAGAAAAATATTAACAAACTGGAGTACTAAAATTCATGACACCAATAAACTATTTCCTGCAGAAGCTACATTTTCTGGAAACTAATTGATGGTACATCTTTCCCCTCTAGAGAACAAAACCTCAGGAAAAGACAATAAAAAGAAATAAGGATTGTAAGTTTAAAGGTTCTGACGAAAAAACTGAGAAAACAAAAAATCAATTTGTTTCTTCTCCAATCTTGTCCAGCATTCAGTGATTTCAATAACATCATTTGCTCCAATGCGAAGAAAAGATGGCATTGGTGAAAAAGTCCGAGCAAACTGTAGAGGGCTGTGTACTTGAAAACCACCACCACCAATGAGCCAGACTGTCCCTGTGACACGGTATCCCAGAAGGAGCACCGGGCTAGAAATCAGCTACCCTTGCTGAGGTTCCCACTTTACAGATGATGAATTGAGTCACTCTGGGCAAGCCAATCACTTGTTTGAGATTTGTTTCTTCCTGTCTGTCAATCTGTGTCCATCTCATTACTCTGCAGTTCCACCTGAGGATTGTGTATGAGCAAACTACTAAAATCATCAAGCCTCTCTCAATCAAAGTTAATCTTACTTATGTCCATAAGTCTGATTCAAACAACTCAATACTCCATTAATCACACATATCAGTGGAAAATTCTCACAATATTCTTCTAAAATTAGCCCAGGGAATAACAATCACATGGTTGAATCCCATTATTTCTACGAAACAAAGAGTATCTCATTTCATTTAATATTAAAGTAGATCTGGTACCTATAAGGACTGGACAGCAGATGAGTTTTGATATTGACTCAAAGCAAGTACTATACCTGAAGGAAAAAGAAATTTGATACAGCCCCACTAGGGCCTGGATGCACCCTGCTTAGCTCTAGCATATGAGCGAGCAAGTAGATAGGTGCATACACAGTGTAACTCAACAGTTTAAAGGTTTGCTCCTCATCAACACGTGCATCCCAATACCAACAATCAATTCCCCCATCATCAAGGAGACACCAGGGATGCAAATGACAGCTCACCACCCCATTCAAATCTCCAGGACTGGGCAGCTGAGATGCTGTGGGTGACCCAAGGGACCAGTGATAACATCATCACCAAATAGGACACACTATATACAAAGCAAAGTGTCCTTCAATTGCTATAATAATGCACAGTTTTTCAGAATGGATGAAAATTTCTTAAACATTCCTTTAGGAACTATGCCATTAGTTGGATTCTTCTGGTACTAAGAATCCCTGCTGGCTCCCCAAATCCCACCTTACTACACTTCCCTGTAATTCTATTTGCCTGGAAGCCTTGCCTGGTGTAATACACGTGTTCCTAAAAAGATGGTTTAAGTACTAACACTTTTAAACATCCTAAAGACATCTGCTGTTTATAAGTAGCTTATTTATAATTCCTTTTGTAAAATGATCCACTTCATATACCAAAGTACAATTTCATTGGATTTGTTTGAAACAAGGCATAAAAACTGATATTATATGTAAACTTAGATATTAAGAAACTCAATAATATGTAGTATTTTAAATATTCTTCATTTAACCCTAAATAAGTAAATCATAATCAATTGAAGGACAATTCCAAAGTAAAGTACCCCAATAAAGGCCATGTGCTAAATATGGAACCCCTCCTGAAAAACAGATTTTGAAAATTCTGGTGGGGGCTGGAGTATAGCTCTGTGGTACAGCTCATGCACAAGGTCTTGGGTTACATTCCCAACACACACACACACACACACACACACACACATTAATATTTCATTTTGTTGTTTATTAACAATGAGCCCACCATATTCTGAACCAAGCACTCCTAATGCAAGAATCCATATGAGCCACCAATGACTTCGTCAGATGGTCAAGTTGATGATCATTAAAAAATGGTAATACTGAGGCCCAAAAGGTTTTGAGAGCTCAATCCAAGCTGCAGAGACTGAATAGGAATAAGAGGCCCCTGACTCCCTACTCTTCCCTGTTCTAGCCTTTCTAGCCCTATTTATACCTCTGGATCCTGAATCCTATATGCAGAATGGGACAAAAGATTTGATCTTACAGTTATTATACCAGAATAAGTCATCCCTTATGTTGTAACATATTTTGGGGAAATATGCCATGCTATTTCAGGAACTCTACATGAGATTTCTGCATTAAGAGAGAGAGAGAGAGAGAGAGAGAGGTGTATTCTGTATAAGTACCTCCTCAGTCAGCAAGGCATGTAGTTAAAAATAATCAGGGCCTGATCCTCTAGAGAAAAAGAGAAGTGAAGAGCCAAGCAACAGGCAAGGTGGGGCACAAACAGGCCTTTCATTTTCAACCAGAAGATCTAAGGAATCTGGCTGCCTGACGCAGGTTTCAAAGGGAAACCCTGAAAGGAGAAGCAGATCCACCCCTCCATACTTTGGGAGAGGCTGCAATTTCAGACATCTAATTTTAGATACTAACACTTCCTTGGTACACAGTGCATCACAGCTTCCAAGTGACTGGGAGGTACATGCAAATCCTACTAGCAGCCCACCCCTCACAGCCTTGCTGGCAAGCACCGTGTGGACCAATAGCACCAGCAGCGCCTGGGAGCTGGTCAGGAATACAGAAGCTCAGACTGGCCCCAACCTTCTAAATCAGGATGTTCCCTTAGAACAAGATACGCATGGGCTAGGTAACTATACTATTTTTTTTTCTTTTGTGTGTGTGTGTGTGTGTGTGTGTGTGTGTATGTGTGTGTACCAGGGATTGAACCCAGGGGCACTTAATCACTGAGCCACATCCCCAACGCTTTTAATCTTTAGACAGGGTCTCACTGAGTTGCTGAGGTTGCCTTTGAATTTGCAATCTTCCTGTCTCAGCCTCGCAAAGCCACTGAGATTAGAGGTGTGTGCCATCGTGCTCACTGAGCACACTAATATTTAAGAACTGCCAAAGCCTGGTAACCACCTGTACCATCCTTAAGCAATCCCATGACACTGCCCCACAGCCTCTGCCAGCCTGTTCTTCAGGAGGCATTGTGCACGGCATTCCTTACCATGCTTCCATCTTCTCACTTGTGTTTGGCTATTTCAAACAATTCAGCACGGTCTTAATCAACAGGAAAAGAAAGCAGGTGTTTGGTTTGCGTTTAAGAATGTGATGGAGAAAGCAGAGTCTCTGAGAGAGAGACAGAAAAAGAAGTGAAAGTTGGATAGATCTAGTGTAGAAGGGCACAGCAGGGCATGGCAGGGTCGGGCAGGAAGATGAAAGGCAGGCTCTGGTCATTCCTCCCTGAGCTTTATCCTGTGTCTGCCCCGGCAGGAATGCCAGCAAACCTGTCCATCTCTTATAGGCTGGAAATGAAAAATTGCCATTTATCTCAATTTAATGCTCACTCTAAGGTCAGTGATAATAAACCCAGGATAGAAAGGTAAATTAAAAGGATTACCTCTCTTACTATTCTCAGAAGCAGAAATGACTGGCTAAAATATGAAATATAAATAGCAGAAAGCTGTTTTATAAGTGATTATAGGATCGGTGAACAGAATTAAAAGTGTGTTCCTCTCTGGGACTCTAACTGCATTGATGTCATGCTCTAACCCCGAAGTCAGAAGACCACAACTGCTACATCAGCCCTTCCACTAACCAGAAGGGGACACTGGGAAGGATCTCATCTTGTCATCCAAAGAAATGAAAGAAGTCAGCCAGGAGAGTCTCCAAGGGTTCGTCCATATCAGCCCTAACATGATTTTAAGTCAAATAATCATTGTGCAAGAGAAACAGAAATTACTAATTTACCATTGCTCTTTTTTTTTGGAGACAGGGTCTCACCAAGTTGCTGATGGTCTCACTAAATCGCTGAGGCTGACCTTGAACTTGAAATCGTCCTGCCTCAGCATCTCAAATCTCTGGAATTACAAGTGTGCGCCACCATACCTGGTCTATTTCTTTTAAAAACAGAAGAAAAGGATTCACAGATGTTTGCATCAGATGTAGGCTTCAAATGTGTCATTTGCTCCTTTCAGGAAATTGTATAGCTTTCTTCAGAATAGGATTCTGTTCCCACTCAGGTTTCTTTACAAAAATACAAATGAAATATGCCCAGGTGCAGACTTCACTACTGTCACTGTTTAAAATTAGCATGACTCTTGCACTGGCTTCTTATCTGAGAAGATCGGAAGTCACACAGCTCAGGAGCTGTAACTGCAGGGGTGGGCTGGCTTCCAGCCACCTTCTCTGTCATAAACTGGGAGGCTCCTGCAGGCACAGACTGCTTTCGATGCCTCCTTCATGGATGGTCTCCCACACTCTGGCCGTCACTCTACAGTACCCTCACCCTGTCTTGCGTTTCCTCAAAGTTTAAATCACTGTGTATTTGCAGCTGATGGGATTAGTGCTTGTCCCTCTTCCTCAACTAGATTTTTAACTTCTGGAGAGCAGGATAAGACCTGTCACTGTGGCATCGCTAGGTCCCTCCAACTGTGCCTGGCACATAGGTCTGTACCATAACCACTGGCTAAAAAAAACAAGTTTAAGTTCTAATATTGAGCATTTAGGTTGTTGCTATGTTTTTATTTTTATGGTACTAGAGACTGAACCGAGTGGTGCTTTACCACTGAAATACCTCCCCACACCTTTTGATTTTTTAAATTAATTAATTAATTTAATTTTTGATGAAAGGGTCTAAGTTGCTGATGACCTTGCCAAGTGGCTGAGGCTGGCCTTGAACCTGTGATCCTCCTGCCTCAGCCTCTGGTGTCTCTGGGATTGCAAGCATGTGCCACTCTACCTGGCTTGTGGCTGTATTTTTTTAAAGCAGGTCCAAATGCTATCAGAATAACAAAGAAATGTTTGGATGAATATATAACAATAAGAACACAAGATTAAAAGGAAAGAAAAAAATGACTCATTTTAGTTGGATTATGAGAAAACTATGAGGCCATATAAAAATTCACTAAGCAATAACTTCCCTCTGTATTATGAAGACAAATATGTTCTTCCCATTTAAATCTAGAAACAGATTTAAACTGGCCTGCTCTCTTTCATATACAAAGAAAGTAAAAATCAGGTCAATTAAAAAAATTCACTTCAATTGCCATTCTCAAACTCCAATAAAGGGAGTTTTCAAGGTTAGTTTGTATGAAAGTCAGAAACATTTCCATAAAACTCAGGACCTGGGGTGGTGGTGTATCTCAGTGGGTAGAGCAGATGCTCAGCATGCCTGGAGCCCTGGGTTCACTCTGTAGCACTAAAACACAAAAACTTAAAAAATAAAAATAGCACACCAGGTAGCAAAGTCCACAACTGGTTGCACACTCAGTCAATGCCAGAATCAGGAACAAAAGACACCAATGGCATCTGTGAGGCTTCCTGCAAACAGGCTCCTCTTTAGACTGCTTCTGGGGATGCTTCCTCCCAACTGGCCTTTTTTGGTCTTTATCCTGAATTTTTCTTCCCTTAAAGATTCCATATTTTAAACTTAGTGTTGCCCTGAGACTTCCTACTCAAACCACACTTATCTCCGTGGAAAAGCATTGAGAAGACTGAACAACACCAATACTAGTTTTTCCTAACTACCATAATAACAAAACTAAACAGGACCCACATACAAATTTGGAGATCCCCCTCAAAATCTGCTCCTCTCCTTATCTTTCCCAGCCCATGGAACGGCAAATCTCTCTTTCTGGTTGCTCAGGCCAAAAACCTTTACGTCTTTCTTCACTTCTTTCCTTCACAACCCAGAACCAAACCATCAAAAAGCCCTTGAGCTCCATCTTCCAAACAGATCTAGAAAATGACCACTTCTAACGGCTCCATGGCTGCGATGCCGTCCACGGCTCCACAGCTTTCCCCCAGATCACTAAAAAGTCTTCCACCCCACCTTCCTGCTTTCACACTTGCCTGTTCACTACAACCCTCGGGGGCTTTTAAAAATACGTAATTTAAAATGCTCTCAGTTCAAAAACCCCCACTGGCTTCCCAGCCCTCCCACAATATCCTTCTGGTGCTGATAGGCCTCTGGTCTCATTTATCTCTTTCCTTGTACTTTCGACCTTCTTGCTGTGCCCCAAACAAACTAAAATACTACTGTGTTTTAGGACCGTTGCACTTGTTCTGACTCAAATGTTCTTCCCCAGAAAACAATATAGTTCACTCCCTCACTTCATCCATGTCTCTGCTTGAGTACCTCTTGTCCAAAAGGTTCTCCTTGGCTGCTTTACCTAAAACAGTATCCTCTCAATCACTGGCATGCAAAAATCCTTGAAAGTAACATGTTCCTTCGGGGCCTACAATGGCCTCTGACATACTGCACACGCTTGAATGTTGGCTGAATGCATGAATGAACTCATTACACATCTACTATGTACCAAAACAATAAATATTTGTTGAATAGAGAGATTTTTAAAAAATGAATGAATTCTGACATCCCTCCACCAACCACTCTCAGCAGAAAAAATGTCTTACATTTCTCAGGGAAATCATTTATCAAAATAAGACTAATGTTAATGATTTAAAATAAAAGTGGCAGGAAGAACGGGAAGAAATGGATACCTGCATGTACTGATAGTGGGAGTATAAAATAACACTCTTGAAAGGTAATTAAGCAATAGCAGTTAAGACCCTAAGACTATGGTTAGGAGACAGTCTCCCTGGGTTGCTCACATTTCTGTATACCTTCCAAGCAAAGACACTAACAGCTTGTATGTGGACAAGGTGATTTAGATAATGAACAACCCTGGATGACAGAGATAGTGTCTCACTTTGGAGCAGATGGTAGATTTGGTTAATGTCCAGAATATCAAAGATAAAGTCTTCCTCCAGGACAGAGGTCAGGTAGGGCCTACCTCCCATCATAAAAGATTTAGGATTCTTAAACTCAGGGTTCCTTAACTATAAAACAAAACTAGAGTGGGTACAGCATCTACCTGGGCTACTCGTACCCCATGGAACATGGAAGAGAAAAGGAATCAACACAAACATTAAGTCCATGCTGCCTGCCACGCTGAGCGTAATAACATGCTTTGTCTCTGAATGGGAGTCTCATGTCCTCTGCCAGCTTCCTTGACACTGTGGTAGGCTAGACTAACCTGTTAGCTTGAAAGTTAAGGTAAAAAATCTCAAGACTCTTTACAGTTTTTGATATGTGCACACCACATATTAACTGCCTGAATAAAGACACCTCATTACACATTTATAAACCAATTTGCAGTGAACTCTATACCTATTACACATCCAGAAAGTAAGTCTTCACTAACTCAAATTCAGCCTTATCATAATTGGTGAAAGGAATATTTCCCCATCCCAATCACTTCAAATAGTGGACATTTAAAGTCGCATCACTGGGCAATGATATGCTCTTCCCAGGTCTTGCAATTCACATTCTAACAATTTGTCCGAAGGCAAAGCACTGGGTGCACATAAAGATTTCAATATGGCTGGGCGCAGTGGTGCTTGTCTGTAATCCCAACAGCTTGCGCGGCTAAGGCAAGAGTTTCACAAGTTCAAAGCCAGGCTCAGCAACTTAGCAAGACCCTGTCTCAAAATAAAAAATAAAAAAACAGACTGGGGATGTAGTTCAGTGGTTAAGCACCTCTTGGTTTAATCCCTGGTACCAAAAACAAAAAACAAAACAAAACAAAAAATGATTTCAATATGATGATTTTCAACACAACAATTTAATGGCAAATTAGATGAGAAAGAACATAAATAGTCTACAATTTACAGCTCAATATTAAGGCACAGTCTTGCAGTGGAATGCATGTGATAGCAATGTTTTAAAAGAATAAAGGCTAAACTTTTAGAACAGAGTGCAGCAAAATGGTAACTGTGGTTATCTCTCAATGGTGAGATTACAAGTGATTTCTATTTTTCTCTTTCTATTTCTATGCACTGACAATAAACATTTTGTTTTCATAATTATTAAAGTAATGCTATTTTTAAAATAGGGTCTCTCTGGCCCATAAACAGAAGCTCCAGGTATAAGGACGACCACAAGAGCTCACAGGTGACTCATGGTCCAAATCACTGCCAATCTGACGTCCATCCTGATATAAATGAAGCATCAAAAACCACAAGTCTCTGAAAGGGTCAGCAACAGGGTTTGGGGGTTTTGTTTCCAATACACTTGTTAGAAACATCTTGAGAGATAAAGACTCTCAAAAGGTTATATTTAGATTTTACAAAAAAAAATGAGCTAGAATAGGAATTCATTATTGATGAGACAGCTGAAGGTTACACAATAAGAAATAAAAACAACCTTTGCTTACAACTGTCATGGACCAGTGTCCTGATGAAGACACTTCCCTACATATGTATAAAACCAAATTTGTATTAAATTCCATGCATATTCTACACCTTCAGAAAACATTTGCTGACTAAATTTCACCTTATCATAAATGCTGAATAAGAGATTTATATTTCTAACTCCTTCAAACAAGTGGTGTCTAAGGTCAAATAACTGATCTCTAGCATAATCTGTTTAGTATAGCCAATACTTGTTAAAGCCCATATATCCAAATAACCTCAATTTCCCATTACATTTATGCCTAAAAAAATGCAGACATTGAGAAGGGTATTAAATTTGATATGACATAAAAAAGTGATATAAAAGGCAGTATACCAATATTCCTCCCTACACTGGGACATGTTTCTCTCTTCTATGATAAAGGCGAGACAAGACAAAGCACAACCCAGCAAACCGGACTGCTAGGAACTCACCTGGGACTACTGGTTTCCATGCTGTCAGCACAGGGCTGCACCAGCGAATCCTCTGCTTCTGCACTTTGAGCAAGACTCAGTGGGTGTCCCACCTGACACCCAAGGGCTTGAAAGTGCCAAGTGGATCCTGTACTCTTGTCTTTAATAACTTCTACAACATTTATCATAATAGCACTCCTCCTAGTCTTCAAAGATAGGACCATGACCCGATTTCACAGGGTTGAATCCCTATCAGCCATGTTCAGAGGGACTCTACTTGCCATCTATAATGAGCCAGTTGAACTTAAAAGTGAAAAGAATAACAATAAAAGTTCTCCAATTTCATTTCCTTCTCTACCATAAACAAAGGAAAAGAAATGAAAGCCATTGAGACAAAGAGACACGGCTTAACAGCAAAGGCAGCTCATGTGGACCTTAAAAATTCCCCAACTGGGCTGGGGTGGCTCAGCGATTGGAACGCTTGCCTGGCATGGACCAGCACCCAGGTTCAAACCCCAGCACCATATGCTCAACTAAGTGTCAGAGAAACAAAGGCCAGATGGAAAAATAAATAAAATTGATTCTCTCTTTCTTCCACTCTCCGTCTGTCTCATAAAAAAAAAAAAATGTTTCATGAGATGAAGACAAACCCTCCAACTAAGAACAAAGCAGGTATTTATGTTTTAAAGAATAAGTAATTTATTCAACAGAAAACGGACAAAGCTTTTAGTTCTTACTCTGAAAACTTTTTTTTTAAAGCAAACAAATGAAAAACACACGCAAGCAAGCCTCCAGCCCGCAGGCTACTTAGCACTAAAGAATGAACTGTCTGCAGCACAACTTTTACCAGGTATTGCCAAGTTGGCTTCCCCAGGCAAAACTGGGTTGGGAAAAAAAAAAAGTGGTTAAATCAAATTACCATTTTATTTTTCTGAAGGCAGGAGAGAGAATTACTTCTGAATTCAAAACACCACTATATTTACTTTCCTCTTAAGTTGCTAAGTGATTGAATTTACCACTTCCTTCCAAAATCATGAGAAAGGTACAGAGCTGAAAGCTGCAATAATTAACTCTGAAAGTTAACAGTTCATTGACCTTTACTCCTTCACTAGCTCAGATATGTAGGGGTGTGTGTGTGTCCACATGTATACATAATTTATCTTATGCCTGCAAGAAGAATGAGGAGTTATTATAAAGATACATACCTACATACCCAGTCTCACATTTATACCTTTACAGTTCCCTCACTCTTCAGCCCAAGCCTGGCACCCAAGGAGCATCCCCAGGGGCTCAAAATGCATGTTAAGCTGCCCAGGTGGCTATTTCACTGTGGTCAAGGGAAACCACCCTGTTACACAAACTATTTCTTTGTCTACACTGCCAACAGTAAGGGCAGATAAGATTCACTTCCTAGCAAGGACAACAGTTATCTCCTTTCCCTTTCTCTAAAGGGAACCAAATCCTAGGAGACAGTTATGGCTCAAAGTCCTCATTGCCTAGAGTGACCCAGAGAGAATTTGGTTTTGAGAAAACATACTTTAACTACTCTGAGACAGAAAGCAACCAGATCTCCAAAGCTACTAGACTTTCTCAGGATGACAGAAACTTAGACGAAACCAAAGGAATTAAATTGCCTACACTTCAGAGTTTGAAATCTTTATCTTGAGAAACACTGATCATTAATATGTCTTTTCTAATGAAAATACTTTTATACATGCACTATCTTTTCTTGGCGAGGTTTGAAGCAACCAAAACGAAAAATCAGAGAATAAACCTTTAAATCTGGTGGTGACTACTAACTAGCTAACGTTTACAAATTATTAACTCTTAGCTAAAACCCTTGGTAAATGTTAATGGTCACTGAAAGTTGTCTTTCATTAACTGAAATGCAAATGGTTTAACAGGGTGTGAAAATTTGCACTAATCATTTCCCACTTTTTATAAAATGTTTAATAGCTGTGGTAACTTTCACAGATACTCATCCAGAAAATACTTCCCATGTTAGACAGTGAATTCCTAACAGTGAATGTCCACTAATGATAGAATTTTTTAATTAGAAAAGACTTTAGAGATCATTTAACCTAGCATCACATTTTGAAGATTAGGAGACAGGACCAGAAAATGGAAATGTCTAAAGTGACAAAAGTTTACTAGTAGAAATAAAACCAAAATACCTTAAACTCCCAAGCCAGCACCATCACACACCAGCCTGCTTAACCCTCAAGGCTGAGGTCCTCTCCACAGGAGTCTTTTCTTTCCCTCCTAAGTAGCCACTTGCTCCTCCAATGGGTTCCATATCCACCCCAACAGCTCCATCAGTAGTTTTACCCCCAGTGGAACTAATCATCTACAACCAACCAGTTTTTCCTTACAGGGAGTCTCCTCTATTTCACAATCCAAAATTTTCACTAGGGTTATGTATGTAACTATCCCTCAAGGACTTAGGAGTAAATTCCAGGGCTAAATGAATGACAGAACATTAAAACTACAAAGTGTTGGGGCTGGGGCTATAGCGCAGTAGTAGAGGGTATGCTTAGCATACTCAAGGGCTCAAGGCCCTGGGTTCAATCCCCAGACCAAAATAAAATAAAATAAAATTGTTTCTTCTTTATTGAACTTTGATTATTTTCAGGATGCCAATTTTAACCAAAAAGAATGTATACTTTTCATTTGTGCTATAGTTTAGTTTTGGGTGTTGTATTAATAGGAACTAGATTTTATTGTTAAATCCCAAACATCAACATTTAGCATTGCTCCAGCACTTAATATGTGCAGAGCTGTGGTCACTTAAGTGAGAACCATTCTGGCAAATAAGCAGGCTGCGGGACCTCACCCAGACACATTGTGAGCAGTCAGCAAACAAGTTCCTCCAAGATGCATGGAGATGTCAGGAGAATACTCTTCAACGTGAGGTCTGCATAGCAAAACAGCCTCCTCAGATTCTATATGTGGAGTTGTTATCTAAACAAGGCTAATTTGTTTGGCAGCTTAACCAGTTTTATCATACCATGTTGTACCACAAAATGGAGTTTTCACATGTTGGTAAACAACCAGGGAATAGAAAAATCAATATTCTCTACAGTTGCAAAACAGAACTGAAAACAAAATTCTATTCTCCACCACTATTCCTCTTCCTCTTGCCTTATATTCTCCTTCCATTCACTAATGCTTTAACCAAAGAACGCACTTAAAATAAAAACAAACATAGGAAGTTAATCCAACCAAAACACCTGCAATAACATATTAAACTAAGTAAGGTAAATGGAAAATTTGGAAGTTTCGATGCCTGCTATAAAACTAAGGTTTCTGCCCTATGAGACTTCAGGAATGATCACACATCCTCTATTCTCAGTCAATGTGCAGATAAAGCATGTTCTCTGGACAAAGTTGAAGCTTAAGTACAAATTCCAGGTCACCAAGCAGATCCCTGCAAAGGACTGCGTGTTCCCTCAGCAGCAGCGAGGCCCAGCAGAGTGTGGATGGCTCAGGGATTGCGGGACAGAGGTTCAGCTTCCACTCAGAACAGGTCCAGCTCACATGGGAATCACACCCACACCAGATATCCTGCCCTCCAAGGAGCTGAGTTCCAGGAGGTGCCAGGCCCAGTACAAATAGCCTCAGCATGACTATAAAATACACCAAAGAGGTTTTATGTCCAGCATCTACCAACCTCTCAATTGCTTCAAAACCAACGGGATCATTTTGTTTCTTTGCAAATAATAGGTTCTCTGGCCCCAACCAGCCTCATTAAGGCTGAGATGCTGACTTCCAAGGCCAATGCCATGATGCTTTTAGTAACCATGCATCGATTGGGTTCCAAAGTCCAGAGAACAAGCTTCTATTTTTGCTTTCCCCAATAGGGTACTACCAATAGGGCACACTCCACCATGCAAAGCTGTACCAAGGCTGACATCAGAATAACGTCTAGGATCTGCTTTCCTCCCACAGGCTATTGTGTTTACACTAATGAGTCAAATTTACAGCATGGAAGAAGAGCATGGTCCTTCCCTCCAAATACTTAAGGTCAGAACTGTTTACGTGTCCACAAAAAAACACTTACGCCCTGACATATTTCAGAGTCTCACTTTATGGATGGGAAAATGGCCTTTAAAAAAAAAAATACCCTAAAGGAGGCGGGAGGATGGTACTCTATTCTCAGCAGCTGCCACTGTATGACTCAGCACTGTCCTTCTTCTCAAGTCCTTGACTCACCCCACCTACCCCATTTTCTCCTACTATAAAAATGAGGATAACACTGTTCACTCATGTTTATTTAGCTACACTGTGTGTGTGTGCATATACCCACATCCCATACGCAGAAAAACCCTCAAGCTTAAAGTACTCCACATTGTTCTAGGGTATCTTGAGGCTATCACCCTTTAGATCCACAGATGACAAATTCCTGTCCTGCCTGCCCTTTCCCCCTCCAAGGAACAAAGCGGGATGCTGGGCACTGTGTTGAGAACCTCAGCAATGGCGACAAAGGCACAGGGAGCAGAGCTTGACTCCTCACTGTGGCTCCAGAATCCCCGACAACTGTTTTACTAGTTAATATGCAGAATCACCCAAGACCTGATGGCAATTACACATATGTGAAATTCCCCTAGAAGAAACCAAGTCCACTGGTTTGTCTCGGTTGTGGACACATAAAATTAGACCTATTTTAGATCAAAACAAATAGTTTTTAAGTAATGGACACTGTATGGAGTTTCCTAATTTGGCAAATAAAAATACAGGGTGACCAAGTTAAATCTGAATATTTCATGAGACATATCAATACTAAAAAAGAATTTGTTTTTGTATCTTAAATTCAAATTTAACATTACATGTATGCAAGGGTCATATCTCTAATCAACACCTTATTTTTTGAAATTTAAATTTTATTGGGCATTCTGTATTTGATCTGGCAATCTTAACATTAATAGGACATGAGAAAACAAAGAATTAAGACACTGTCTGTGAACCCCAGTATCTCACTGCCTGGTGAGACAACCAAACCTGAACAAGATTAGAAGTGTTTTCTGAGCTGGGTTTTTTTTTTTTTTTTTTTGTGGGAGAGCAGGTGAAGGAGAAATTAAATTTTAATTTAGATGCACACCAAATGCTTCACAATGAAAATAAACACTACAGAATTTATTTTATAATTCTATATATTCTACAGATCCTTTCATCCTAATTCATGAGCTTGCTAAGGGTTCTTAATGTTCATCCTAACTGGACATCATGCAGCATTTACTTTTCAAGAGGGAAATCCCCAGCATGAGAATTAATTAAGCTCTAGGCTGAAGTTTCTGAAGCTTCCAGGAATTGTGTTGATGACAGCCTCCAGGAACCCACATAAAAACAGACAGCACCCTGGCTTTCATGCAGGAGGTACTCAGAAGGGCCACCTGGGTAAGAAAGCAGAAGCTTACTAATGCCACACAACTTCAAGTGCAAGTCTAAGACCTAAACAGTTGAGAACTAAGAATGGTACAGAATTGGGCTTTTTCCCAGGGAGTTATAGAACACTGGCCATCGAACAGATTCAAAAAGACAGATGAGAAACCGAGCTGTTTATAATGTCAAATACTCCTCATTGCTTACCTGCTTTGAGGCCTTGTAAGGTCTGAAGTTTTCCTGTCTCAGAACTACAATTAGAAGATGGTCCTCACCATTTCTGCTGAGGTGAGGACCTCAGCAGAAGGACCACAAACTCCTTGCATGCACAGCCCAAAAAGTAAGATTTTAGGTCCACATGTGCAAAGCTCTCCAGCTATTTCTGTACCCATAGCCATAGAGTTGGGCAAGGCATGAGCCTCGAATGGTCAGGTGAGGCCGGGCAAGGACAGTGCTGGAGTGACCTGCCCCAAGCTCACCTTAGTCCTTTTTCATGGACCCAGGGAAGATATGGCATGAACAGCCTGGCCCAGAAACAGTCTTGCCTGGAAGACACCCTGAGCCTTCTTTCTCTTAAAGAGCTACTTCACCTTGGTCTTGAGATTGGCTCTATATAATACAGCTTTTCTCAAAAAAGAGCAGCAAAGAAAGGAAGCAAGGAAGGCAAGCGGTAGTGTGTACCTATTTCCCGCTGGATTCCCTGACAGTACAGAAAAGAGAGCAGGATGATTGTCATGAGCATTAGGTAAGGCTTTGGGATCCATTGCTGGGAAGCCAGAATACATTTTACATCAAAGACAACAGTTCAAAAATGTTAAATTGGGTAATTTGCTTGAAATTATTTTATTTATAAGGCCTTGCATTCTAATGATTAAAATACCAAAGCTTTAAAAAAATAAAATTGGCCTTTTATTCCTAGCATAGTCCTACTAAGTACTGCAGTGCCAGTTAGCAGAACCCCCATGGTAACTGAATAAATTGAGTTAATGGATGGTGTCCACGATGTCTGCCCCATGAGCCAGTTCCCTGTCATCAGCACTCATTAATGTATCAGGGCAGGACACTCGGCAACCTCATGGTTTTGCTTATACATATGTCCTGACAGTCAACACGATTCTCTAGGTGATAAAGGGAACTATACTCAAGGTCTCCTTTTCCAAGGTCCAGCATTACAATTTAGCGCAAATCACATACTTTCACATCAGAAAAGTTAAACAGAAAAAATTTACACTATTCTCTGTCTGTGTGAAAGAGAAAAAGAGAACATGTCTGTTCATTATTTTATTTTGGAGCCAGTGTAAAAGGAAACATCTTGGAAAGAACTGACAAATTGTAATAAGAATCTTAAAAAGCCAAAAACTAATTCAGCCCATTAAAACAGGGTGAAAAAGTGTATCAATTCAAGGCAATAAAGTTTAAACAGAAATTTCATGAAATATCAATAAATTCCAGATGCAGACTTATTGTTTAGCTATTAAATAGTCAATTCAAATTTCATTGTCAAGACAATACAGGACAATTTTGCTTCTAATTTAGTGTCCCTTTCAGATCTCTGACTTCAAAAAGAGATATCTTCCAGGTCAAAATATGCCAAATTTTTTCAACCCTTATACAAACCTGTAAACTTTCTGGGCTTATGTACTTTTTCTGTTTTTTTTTTTCCTCCTTCTTCTTCTTAGTCACTGATGGTACAGTTCCTTCAACCACATGTAATAATATGAGAGTATATAATTTGAAACGTATGTTTAAATAAAGTATATACACATAAGTAGTATATATATAACATATAGATAGTATGTGTATAAAATTTTAAAAACTATAGACAACTGTTAAGTGAAATGAATTTTAATTAAAAGTAAGTTCAAAAACAGTCCTTTATTTTATAAACTCAACAGACATATGATTATCTTTTAACTATCTGTTAATCTAACAAAAAGTGGCTTTTACAATTTTATTTTAAAAACATCTAAAGCCTAAATTGTAGCAAGTTTTCTTCTTCAGTTGGGCGAGTGCCATCTGGAACTGGGCTGATCTACCCCACTAGATGACACGTACACATTGCTATCGGTAATCCCCCAGCAGCTATTTCTGGTAAACCACTGTCCAAACTGATGACACAGGCCAAGGTGACTCAACTACCTGGAGCACCAAACTAAACACTCTAGAATAACTAGTGTGCACGGATCTGGGTCATCCTTTACCTGTAAGCCTGATAACCCTTGACCCAGAGGGAGAAACAGCCATCTAGTCCCTGAACACAACCTGGGGTGGTGGGGGCTGTGGGAAGGCAGGGAGTGGCTAAGAAGCCAGGGAGGGAAGGAAGGAAGTTGTTAAGCGCCTACTACATGCCAAGCATTGTGCTTTGTACTTTTACATACATGATCTTCACAACAGCGCTGCAAAACCGTGCGTGCTTTTCCTAACCAAGGAACAGACTCAGGTGTCTCCACATTATCTAAATCTAATATATTCAATTACTCCTCACGTACTTTATTACCCTTTATAGTATCCTATTAAGTGAAAGAAAAATTTAATATTTAAAATTCTATTAAACATGAGAAAATTCTATTATATGACCCATCCCATTTAGGAGGCTAAGACTCAAAGTCATCAAACCAATTATACTTAATCCACCAAAAAAAAAAAGAACCTTTTTTTTAAAAGTCATTTTTATCAAGGACTGTATGTTATCACATCCCTACAGTTGCCAGGTCAAAGTGCCACAGACTGGATGGCTTAACAGAAATATTTGCCTCACAGCTCTAGAGACTGTTAGTCCAAGATTAAGTGGGCAGGCTTCATTCCTTCTGAGGAAGAATCTGCTCCAGGGCTCTCCCCAGGCTCTGGTGGCTTGCTGGCCTTCTTTGGTGTCCCTTGACTTCTGATGCATCACCCCAAGCTCTGCCTCCATCACCACACGATGTTCTCATTCCATGGGTACCGCTGTCTCCATTTCCACTTTTTATTAAGGACACTAGTGGAACTGGCTAAGAGCCCACCCTAATGTTCTCATTTTCATTTGCTTACTTCCATAATTACTCCGTCCCCAAATAAGGTCTTATTCCGAAGCCCTGGGGGTTAGGACTCCAATATATCTTTCTCTGGTGGGTGGGGATAGCGGGTAAGGAAAAATAGTTCAACCCATAACAGACAGGAAGGCTGCTCTTAGGTGCCTCTGAGGTTAGACTACAAGTAACCAAAAAAATAAGTATCAATTTTTAAAGAACTCTGCCTCAGAAGATGGAGGGATTCTGTAAACAAAGTATGTATTTTACAACCTTGGCTGGTGCTAACATTAAAGTTGGTACAGAACACAGTTTTGTTAAACTCAGACGGTATGATTGCATTAGAAAGAAGCTCAATGTAGAGGAAATAGTTATGGAATTAAGAATTTCTAAAAATGCACTTTTCCAATAACAGTGAAGGATTATAAAAGTTTTTCTGAGAAAAGGGTGAAGGGAAAAGAAATTATCTATTTTATCCCCCTCTCCTGTCAGAACACAGAAAAGGGTTTCTGAACAAACATAATTTTCTTAATTATGTAAGTTAATGATTTTCCCAAGTTTTGGGTGATGTGAAATATAAATTAAGAATAATCTATACACTTATGAGCCAGGCATGGGGCTGCACACCTGTAATCCTAGAGACTTGGGAGGCTGAAGCAGCAGGATCAAAAGTTCAAAGCCAGCCTCAGCAACATAAAATAAAACATAAAGAAAGGATGGTGGGGCTGGAGCAGTAGCTCAGCGGTTGTGGCACCCTGCCTGGCATGCACGAGGATGCAAGTTCAAACCCCGCACCATGTACACAATGAAGTGTCAGAGCAATGAGAAGCCACATGAAAAACTAAATAAAATTGATTCTCTTTCTCTTACTCACTGTCCCTCTCCCCCTTTTATTAAAAAAAAAAAAAGGTGGGGATTCAACTCAGTGGTTAAGCACCCCTGGGTTCAATCCCCGGTAAGGAAGTAAATAAATAAGTAAGTCTTTATATAAAGGGAAGAGAGTGCGATTATAAAGGGACAACAGAGTTTTTCTGGGATAACAGTATTTTGTACCCTGATTGTGGTGGTAGTTATACAAATCTATATATGAGTTGAAATTCATAGACCTGTATATACCCAAAAAAAAGTCAATTTTACTATGAAATTTTTAAAAAGCATATGTTAAAAGACTACTAGTGCTTATTTAGTGTCCATTTTCCAACAATTTGAAGTGACATCTGGTACTAATCTCATTTTTCAGATACAGAAGTCAGCAACTCAAACAGATTAAATAATCTGCTCAGGATTATATACCTTGCGTGGATTTCCTGGTATGCAAAATCCCATTTGAACAGCTCCAAAGCCTGAAAGGTCCAGCTCTGTCTCACAAGGCCCTCTCCCACCCCAACAAAAATTAATACATAAACTCATGTAGTAATGAGATGGGGCACGGTGCTCACTCGCAGAGCACAGGCAGCGTCAGAGGGAACACAGAGGCAGGTCTGGGATTCCATAGAGAGCACAGATCAAAACATGGAAGCCTGTCCTACTTCCATAACATAGGTCCTAGGGTTCACTCTCTTTTACGGCAGATGTCCAAAGACAATGGACCATGCACTGTGTGTGGACAGCGTTTCCTCTGACTGCAAGGGTAGGCCCATGTTCCTCGTAGGAAGAGCCACCACCTGCCTTCTCAGTTCCCTGCACTTACTCATTAGAAAAAGAGGAGACAATGCGACAGTGCCCAGGTGGAAGTCGCAAGCATGCATTTAGCCCTCTTCCATTTTGCAAGCTGGGGCTTCACGAGAGCCCTAAGATGGCAACAGATTGAGCAGCCTGGTTGTGCCATTGTCCTGAATTCTCCACACCTCTTTAGACATTTCCCAGGGCTCCTCATCTGATGCTGTGTGGCCTCTGTGACCACTACAGCCAACAAGAGGTTTTTAAGATGGAACAGCCACACAACCACTCTCCCTGCATCTTCCTCCCTCCAAATGAGATGCCACGGAGCCAATCAGAGGACTAATGGCTCAACAGATTCAACCAATAAACAAAGGCAGAGTCAGGGTGAGGTTATCCTCTAGCAATGGTAAATTACAGACTTCTTTTATTGAAAACGGTTAAAAGCGAAGCTTGCTCTTAGCGGTCTTCTTATTTTCAGGCAAAGTGACTTCTTGGTTCCAGGTCCATATTTGTTTTTCAGGCTCATATTCAAACATGTTTATATGTACATATATTTACAAATCCACAACCACTTCTTTCTACCATATAAAAACCCAGACTTCCTATAATTACTACAACAAACACAGCAACGACTGACAACTATGTTTCATAGTCCCTTATTAATGACCAGGACAAAAGTCTACATTTTAATTTTATTGCCTAAATTATTTTGGGTTCAGGCAACATCTTTATATCAACCCACTGTGATTCTAAGCAGAATACCCTAAAAGTGGTAGAGATACATAAAACATTTATTGAACTGGATTAAAGCAAAATGAGGCAAAATAAAATGTACAACTTGGAACAAAAAGGTTTTTTATCTTTTTTATCTTATAAAACCCTTGAAATTTAACGATTGCTAGTCTTGAGACTGCAACCACTGCCAATGGTCGTTCCAATGAAATACAAAAGCGAGCAAAACTTCTTGTATTAGTTAAGGCATACGAAACTGCTGCTTCTGTAAAAGGTCAAACATGATTGGCCATCGACAATTTCATGTGGTTCTAGAACATAATCGATCACACAAACTAAGACGAGCAATCTGGAAACCCATCAGGTAACATTGTTCCATTCACCAAAATATTCATATAGAGAGGAAAAAATCACAAAGCATAAGCCACGTTAATGTGAAAAGGTGTGTCTCAGGATACCTAAGGAAATAATTTTAATCAGAACTTATTTTTATATTCACTTCAATGATTTATAACTTACATACAAAGATTCAATAATTTTAAGTGTTGAATTTGATGAATTTCAACAAATATGGCCAGTCTTACATCTTCTACCATAATCACAAGGTGGACCACTTCCATCACTCTGAAGACATCCCCTTGTGGCTCTCTGCTGTCAATTCCTTTCCTAAACCACCAGCCCCTACACTGCTTTCTGTCATGAGAGCAGTTTGATCTTTTCTAGAACTGCACATAAATGGCCTTACACTGTATGCATTCCTTTGTGTCTGGCCTCTTTCACTTAGCATAATGCTTCTGAGAGTCATGCACGCTATTTCTCAGACATTATTTTTTTTCGATTGCTAAGTAGTATACCATAATCTGTTCACCCACACTGGGCAAGCTGTTTCCAATATTGGCTATTATGAGAAAAGCTGTTACAATCATTTATGCAATTCTGTTTTCTTTCTTATCATACTAGGGATTGAATCCAGGAGTGCTTTACCATGGAGCTACATCCCCAGGCCTTTTTTTTTTTTTTTTGAGACAGGGTCTCGCTAAGTTGCTGAGCATCTAAGTTGCTTAGGCTGGCTTCAAACTCATCATCCTCCTGCCTCAGTCTCCTGAGTCTCTGGAATTGCAAGCGTGTGCCATGGTGTTTGGCAGCACAAGCCTTTTTTAAACATAGAATTTTCTTTTCATTGGGTGAATAACTAGGAACGCAATTGCAGAGCTACAGGATAAATCTAAGTTTAGCTTTATAAGAAACTAACAAACTGCTTCACAAAGTGGCGGCACCATTTTCCATCCCCAAGAACAGTGTAAGGAAGCTCCAGCTGTCACGTATCCTTGCCAACCTCAGCATGGCCAGTCTTCTTAATCTTAGCTATGTGAAGCATACGTCATAGTGGCATCTCCTAGTGATTACGACTTACATTTCTCTAGTGACCAAATCTGACATCATTTCATGTACTTATCTGCCATTCATATGGCATATTTTGGGAAGTTCCTATTAAAGTCTTTTGCCCACTTTTAACTGACTTGTCATATAATTGGGTTGTAAGCCTTTTTTTAAAAAATCCAGTATGCACTTTTACAAATATTTTCTCCTGAACTATAGATTGCCTCTTTATTTTCTTAACAGATCTTTTAAAGACCAAAAGTTTTTAGTATTTATTAAGTATAATTTTTTTTTCTAACATGATTATTTCTATGCTTAAAAAGAAGTCCTTTCTGTTGGGAGGACAAAAGATGAAAAGACAGAGTATAGAGAATTTTTAGTGCAGTGAAACTTTGTTTAACACTGCAGTGGTGGACACATATCATTGTACGTTCATCCAAACCCAGGAAACACAGCACCATGAGTGAACCCTAATATAAACTATGGACTTGGGGAGATAATGACTCGTCAGTGTCGGTTCATCAGCTGTAACTTGAACTACTGTGGGGGGGCCTTTGGGAGTGAAGGAGGCTATGGGAAATCACTGTACCTTCCATGCTGTTTTGGTGTGAACCTACTATGTCTGTAAAAAATGAAGTCTATTTTTTAAAAATTAAATATTTGCTCATACAAAAAACACAAAGAATTTCTTCTGTGCTTTCTTAGGAAGATTTTATAGTTTGGGTTCTTGCATTCGTATGTATGATCCATTTCAAGTTAATTTGTATGCTCTATGTGAACTACAGGTCAAAGGTCATTTTTATAAATAAAGTTATCAATTGTTTCAGCACCATTTGTTGAAAATATTACCCTTTCCTCATAGAATTATATTTGCATCTTTGTCAAAAATCAATAGACTATCTAAGTGTGGATCTATTTATCTATGCTTAAGCCAATACTGCACTGTCTCAATTGCTAGAGCTTCAAGTAAGTGTTGAAATCAGGTAGTGCGTCATCCCGGTTAGATTACTCATTTTTAAATAATTTAATAACCATTGCTGAGTCCCTATGGGCCCATTCACTCTCAGCGGAATATCATAAGACATCCAATTGGTGCCACTGCTCCCTCCAACACCTTTTGTACTTTTTATATTAACAGTGATTCTTTCCACACATTCCAGAAGAACATCAAAGACCATGATCTGCTTCTTGTTAGATGGGGCATAAAGAATCCCCATCCAGTTGACCTCGCCAAGAGTAGGCATTCACCTGGATTAGCACTGCAGATTCTCCTTTCATGCTCCACCAGCTATGACCCCCCGCAAGACTCCGTGGACTTTAGATTCTTCCACACCATATCATTAAAAGGGCTTTACCTGTTTTGATCTTTTGATGCCTATATCTCTGGTCTGCCTCACAGAATCATGTCCTGGGAAAGCCAGTCCTAAAACCAGACTGTGATCTGGTTCACTCAGAATCTGGACCTTCCCCAAACCCTCCATAACTAAAGAAGAAAAAATGAACAAGCAAAACCATTTTCCACCCAAAGACCAATTAAAACTGGTAATGGCCAAGAGGGCTGTCAAGTGCACAACTCAAGGGGCATGAGTCTCCCCAAGCTACAAGACAGCCCTGTCCCCCACCCCCTCTTCACAGTCCACTTTAGACATCAGTACACACAATGTCTTCGTATCAAAAACCACCAAGTAAGAATAGTTTCAATATTCCTGGGACCAACTCTTCTTTTGATCTTTATGTGTTTCAGAGAAGTTAAAATATAAAAGAACAGAAATATCTGGGTGAGACCACTTTTTAAATTTCTTTCTCCTAAAATGCTCAAACATATCTACATCATCTTTGGTGCTGCTACCTTTCACATGGGTTCAAAATTGGCTTGTCATCTAACAGTCACATCCCAGGATAAAGTCTTTGGACTTACTTGGGTCACTTGCCAGTCACTCTACCTCTAAACTTACCTACAGTCTCTAGAGGAAGATAAAAAAGAGAGTGAGAGAGAAAGAATAAAGTACAGAGGGCAGGCAGATGGTCAGACAGACTGATATGAGATGGCGTCACATAGTTAAATAATAGTTTTCTCATCCAAAAGATTACTTGAGATCTCTTTGGGTTTTATACATGAATCACATATTAGCTACTAAAAAAGATATCTCCTTTTCCGAACAAATCACTTAGGAGTCCATCAACAAAACAAAACAAAAATAAAGTCTCACCTTCAAGATGAGCCATGAAGACTTGGCTCCACTTAGTTTAAGAAACAAAATTTAAAAGGCAAAAATAAGAAATTCCTGGATATGATCATTAAAAGTGGATAAGGAGCCACTGGGTTCAGGAGATGAGAAAAGATTAGGCATGATCCTAATTCAGGAGGACCTGGAACCCAACCAGAGATGTCACTCTGGAGAGCCCTACAGGAGTGGAGTCACATTGAAAGGCAGCAGGAGACATGGAGCACTAATTGCTCTCTGGAAAACGTCTCTTATTTTAGAAAATGGCTGTTAAGTATGATTTTATATCACTCAACTGTCAAGTCCTCAACTACTCAAGTTGAGCTGCATATAACTTCTCTAAAATTTCTCTTATCAAAATTGGGCTGGAGCAATGGCTCAGTGGAAGAATGCTTGCCTGGCATGCATGAGAACCTGGGTTCAATCCCTAGCACAACATATATAACTAAGTGGAAGAAAAACAATAACCAAATGAAAAAATAAAAAAATTAACTCTCTCTCTCTCTCTCTCACATACTCTCTCTCTTAAAAAAATACAAAAGCAAAAACTGAGTTGCCACTGTTAAGCCACTCAGTTGCTTAGTCCAACTAATTATTTTTGTCCCTCAATTTGATATTCAGTATTGTAGAAGCATTTAAGTTGCACAGAACAAAAAGGTCAGAAGTCTGATTTATGTAAAACAATTGGAATTCTGTTATTTTCCTCAGGAAGGCAAAAAAAACTAAGGCAGGGGTTATTCCCACTAAAGAACAGCTGTCCTGCAGCCCCACCTTGCTCTGTTGGCTTGCTGGGCTCTCCTGACAGTGCAGCCATGGAGAAAGCACCAAGCCATGCCATAGGCCAAGCTCAAAAGCTCAAGAGGCTTCAATTCTGGGCCCCCCAAGGCTTGCCTGGGTAATTTTTGAAGTTTTACTCTTGGTTAAAATGGTTTGATTCTTCTCTTTCTCTAAACAGGAAGAATACAGAAAAAGAGAGGCAGGCACCTAGGAGTACTACTCCTTCCCACGGGTCCATGCGCACTTGAGTCCAGTCTGCCTGCCCCCAGCTCTCCCTCTGACAACTGCTGTTCAAGGAGATGAAACTCAGGCACTGAGATGGGAAATGGAAACCAGGAAGAAGATCTATGGCTACCTAGTAAGGACCTGATAGGAAGGGTCAGTGATAACACATGGCCACCGAGGCCCTTCCCTCTCCCCTGTCTCCTACATGTTCTCACAGTGACTGCCATCATCTCCTGCACACAGACGACAGAATTGCAGGAGTGGGATGAAAAATGTCCATATTTTTCATATTACTACTTGAATCTCTCTTATCTTACAAACTAGCCTAAAAAGCAATTATGTCAAGGAATACTACAATAAAATTATGAATTCATGAATTTCAAGTTTCCTTGTATAATTAGCTGTCTTTAGGGGATGGGGAGACAGACATACATACAAGACAATTTCTAAGGTATAATTCCATTATTTGCAAATAACCCACCATAAATTTAAAACATGACAATAGAGGAAAAAGAGAGATGACTTGATATCGTCTATTTTGATATACAATTCATCTAGCATAATATATTTACTATATTTCCCACATTGCTAAGATGTATAATAGAACAGGAGAAATAAAACAGGGCTTCAGATAGAAAGAAAGAAGGTAAAGCAGATGTATTGGGCACTTCAAATCTGTGCTTGCAGATAATGCAATTAAACAAAGACTATGATTTCATTAAAATCACAATGTTTATTAGTGTATGTAGACCCACTAAATTTTTCAGCCTATAAACTTTCTGGTATTTTTTATATCACGGGTTAAAAATATAACGTCACTCTTGGAATTATGTGCTTATTTCTAAGACAACAAAAAAATACAATAAGAATTCCTACAAAAAAAATAAATAAAAGGTAGTACGTATATAGGTACCCCCTTACAGGGTCAACATAGAAAAAATTAAAAATAATCAATGTTTATACTTTTATTCATTTTACCCCAAGGATTTCAAAAGTAATGCAAAGTATTATTGCATGAGAATAATTCAAAAACTATTAATTACTGCATACTTTTTGTAACAGGTTAAAAGCTAGGTGTGTGATAATTTTTCTAGAAGAAAAAAGATCATGTGTTTGATTCTTCCCCTTATTCCCAACAGGTCTTTCCTGCCACTAACACACGGAACTCTGGTTCTCAGGGCCCACAGTCAGAAGAATTCTTTCTCCTCTGAACTCTCAGGGCACTCTCTCTTCATTTACTTCTCACAACGATTACCTCTCAAACCTGACCTCCCCCTGGACTGAGTTCCTAGGGTGGGCTCTGAGGGTGATATCTGCTAACCTCCCATGGTGCCTGGACATTGCTGGAAGGTCTTAATAACCTCCTGCTGACCAAACACAGGGATAAATGAATAAGTACCCTGATAAATATCATCTCCCTGCATGGAAATTCTAGATGCTACCCCACTTTTCCATACTACATGAGCATTGCATTGCATCTTTTAGTTACTATGAATTAAGTCAAATAACTATGCTTGCAAACTTGTTTTTAAAATCTAGCACAAGCTAAAAACCATAATTAATGCCAGAGAAGGACAACCCAAACACTTTTATAGTGACTATAAATTGATTTCATATTGTGTCTCTTGATGAATACACTGGGAGCAGTCCTTGGGAGACAGATGGGCACTTCCAGAGAAGGCCAAGTAGGCCTTGGGCTCTTCTCAGTTTGGAGTCACTTTTAACTACTCAGATTCTAAATTGAGGCCATCTTATGAAAGATGAGGCAACTCACCAACCTACAATGAAGTGCACAGACAGGGTCCTTCCTAATTAACTGCAGCTAAGCCTGGCATGACAGCTGTGTTGGGAAGCTCCTCCCTCAAAACACAGGTAATAGCTTCCCTTATAGAAAGAAGCTGCAAATGATTAAAACAAGCATGCAACTGGCTTCCACTTATAGTTATTGTTTTTTGTGTATGAAATTTAAGCAGCAACTTTGATCTCATCAGAACGCTTTTCTAAGGGTCATGGGAAAAAGGACAAAAGCAAAAAACTAATTCTAATTCTTTGCTCCACTTTATATTTTTTAATCCTAATTTTTTCCCGCATTACTTTGGATTGAACCCAGAGGTGCTCTACCACTGAAGAGCCCCTTTTATTTTGAGACAAGGTCTCACTAAATTGCTGGGCTGGCTTCAAAATTATGATCCTTGTCCTCAGCCTCCAGAGTAGCTCGGATTCTAGGCATGTACCACTGTGCCAAGGTGTTCTTCTCTGATTCATCAAGAGTTGGAGAAAATTGCTTGGGAAAAAGATTATGCATATGTTCCTAATCATTTGTTCCAATTTATTTTAGTATTGCGAGGTCAGAAAGTAAAGATCTAACTGCTTTTGGAGAAAGTGTAAAGATCTTCGTCAGGGGCCTACTGCCTTGAAGAATTTAAAAGGAGTACAGAGTATGGGAAAAAGAGGCCAAGAAGAGACTGCTTTCGGGATACCAGGAGCCAAGAGGAGAGGTGCCAGCCCTGTGTTCTGCCATTAGCCCAACCCACAGCTGCAAACACCACAGGGCCTCTACTACCACCCTCCCCAAAGCTGATAATGAAAAAAACAAAGCAGAAACAAAAACAAGGAACAGAATAGGAGAACAAACCAGATCTCCCTGCACCAAACAGATCTCTTTAACGCACTTGCTCTGACCTCTTCTTTTGCAAGCATCATCACTGAAAATAACCTAGAACAAAAGAAGATTCGTGATGCACAGTCATAAAGAACTCCAGGGCTCGCTGCATACATAATTCATGATGCAAAGCAAGCCACCATCAGCATCATTTATCCTTTCAATATTTTAAAGTGGAGAAAGGTTACCAGATACTATTTATAAAGTCTCTTATTTCTACACAACCTTTCCAAATTTAAGAAATGGAGAACTTTATTCTTCCACAAATGGTACTGATTACAAACGTGAGACTATAAATCTTCTGGAATTCACTTGGTATATCCATCCATCTAGGAGGGTGGCTAAACAACCCTGATAAACCAACGAAGAAGGCAGGCAACACCGTGGTCCTGCTGAGATTAACCTTATCACAACACTTCTGCTTTTCGTTTTTCAAATAAATGATCCTGTTTTCTTCCCATGGTGGTTAAAATTCATCATGAGCCATAAACTTAAATCCAAGTCTTGCTTTTGGTCTATGAGATGAAGAAACTGAAGCCAGCAGTTTCCTTGGTATGCCCCAAGATCTCAGGGTGAAGAGAAGGCTAGGTCTCTGCCTCATTAACATCCTGGACCCCATTTCCTTGGCCTCCCAAGACCTGCCTGGGGCTGCTGAATGACCTCAAGTGGTTCCCCTAACTTCTTTCATACTCCATTCAAATCCACCTTCTCTGCTACTGCCCTGAGAGGTCTACAAAAATGTTAAGTCCTACAATTCTCCACTTGACTTCAATATTTTCCTCTTGCCTGGCTAAATAAATAAATAAGGCTTTATTTTAGCTATATATTGTAGCTATAAGAGTTCTCCATTAGCAAAAAATAAAATTAGCTACAGATAAATAGGCTAAAAAATATTGGCAAGGGATGTGCATTTTGGTAAATGAACAGCTGGGTTCCCAGTAATTTGTAAAACACTCATCTTCCCCACCCTGCTCAGTGGCCCTGGTGTTATACAGAAAGCCCACAAGCATGCCTGACTTCCGAGACCTCCTCCCGTCCATCCACTCCACCCATCTGGCTCTGGACAGATGCCCTCGTTGGAACTCTCCTGCCCCATGAAGGTCTTTGCCCCTGGAATTTATCCCATGGCACTGCCAGTGTATGCTTGCTCGACTTTCCTGGACTGCAGCTTCTTGACATCAGGGTTCTGCTCTCCAACCATGCCCCATGACTTGCACTGTGCCTAGTCATGGCAGGTCCCCAGTTCACAGTCCAGTGCTCCGGAGTTAAAAACAACCACAGGCATGTTGCACACGTCACTCCATCTCCATTCAAAGAACCACCCACTTTTAACAGGTGGAAGCTATTATTTTCCTGAGAAACAGCATAATGTGGTGGCAAAGACAGTCTGAGGGACAGTCTGAACTCCGCGACATACTGTGTGCCATGGCCCCCTGTGCCTCGGTATCCCTCACCTGTGACCAAGCATCATGGTAATCAGAGTTGACATTTACTGAGGACTTACTGTATGGTAATAATCACTCTGGGGCCTCAGTTTCCTTATAATTTTATCCTCACAATATCTAAGACTATAGTGATAGCAAGTGCAAAAGCTTGGGAGCTTTGGGGACTATTTCTTTTCATTTACAGATGAAGAAACTGAGGCTAAAGGAGACTAAGTGGCTTCCAGAAGTCCCAGCCTCCTTACTCCCTACCTCTTTACTCCACTGCCTCTGGCTTCATCCAAAGATAAAGGATGTAATGTAAGGCCTCTTTCTCCAATGCTAGCTGAGCATAGAGCAAAAAAGTCGCATGGCAGTTCCCATCTCTGGCCATAGGTAGAGCGATACCTGTTCTAAGTCACTTCCATATGGAACTATAGAGACCCCTTGGAATGAAATGAGCTAAGTCAGAGGTGGGAAGAGGAGGGTGAAGCAGAGAGTTATTCATACTGAGTATCACATACTCAGATTCCAAGCATTATGAAATGACCAGTGTAACAATGCTTCGGAATCCTTAGAAGGCAAGAGAGCATGTGTTACTGCACGGATATGAACAAAACCACTGACACAACACCAGATTCTTCAAAAGCAAGTATCTGTCTACAGCCGAAGAATCAGGATGCTTCCCTAACAAAGAACAATGGGCACCATTCTAATCCCTGATTCTCCCTCCTGGTTTACACTGGGTTACAATATCAGAGGAGATTCCCCCACAAATGAACATGTCACGAATCACAAATGGCACTGTAAATCAGAAGGTTTATGGACTAGAAACCTGGCATAAGCATTCTGATCCCCTGGCTTCCTTCTTGGGGAACACCGAGGGCTGGATATGTGGCAGTTTATCTATTGCTGGAAACGGTCACCTGGCTAAGCAAGAGAATTTTAGCAGCCCTGGGGATCAACAAGATGCAATCACTCCAGCTATCTGGATAGGCTTTGCTGTGCCATGTTACACAGATAAGTCTCAGAAGCATCCGCCGTGTTCAGGAAGCGGCTGGGGAGGTCAGCAGGCTATAGCTAAGCTGTGTAAGGCTGCAGTGAAGCCAAACTGCACAGCCTGAAGGCAAATTCCTGAAATGACCCAACAGAAAACCAGTGGATTATTTGTTCCCTCCATCAAGAGGCGGGGGCGGCTGAAAACAATGTAGTAACCAGGGAGAAGCAGAGAGCATGCACACATGTTTTTCTTGGGGAAGGGAAAAGGCATACACAGATACAGAGGCTTCGTAAGAGAAGTAAATTCAAAAGAACACCTGCTCCATCCAAGAAAGGCACCGAAACATCTCGGTAGAACAAGGCGGACAAGCGGGGTGTGCCACTCCTGCACCATCTGAGGGTGAGTGGGATTGGTGATGGGTACAGGGTGCACCCTACAGGGGCTTTGCGTCCCATTTTTCTTTTCTTTTCTTTTTCTTTTTTTTTCTTTTTTGTTATTGTCCTATCCTAGGCACAAAACAGCCCTGCTCTCGCAGACCAATGAGCTGCTTTTGGCATTGCAATGTTCTTCTGGAAAATTCACTTTTCTATTTTTAGATCTTCCCATGCAATTCATGAGCAGCAACCCTCCCAAATCAAAGGCACTCCAGCTATGCCAGGAGTGAAGAGAATCCCAGCGAATACATTTTTTTAATAACATGTTCAGAGAAAATGCGACCTGCCCTTTTCCTTCCAACTGTCTGTATTGATTTGGACCCTTAGGATGAGAGGAGGGAATTCAAAGACCACAGTTCAATGAGTCCTGTTTAAAAAAAAAAAAAAACTCTCTTACTATAAGAAGCTGGCTAATGACTTTGTTAGCTTCAAAAGAAAAGAAAATATGCCCCCTGTGACTATCTTTTAAACACAAAAGCAACTAAAATAGGATTTCATTATTTACTGTTTTTCTAGGTCAAACACATTTTAGTGTGCTGGATTAGACTCATTCTCCATTCATTACCCACAGAGAAAAGCAAACAGTGTGGGTAATCTCTCAATTTTTACCTTCCCACTTGCTATGAGGACAAAACATCCAAAGCAAAGGTCCTGTGAGCAACACAGCAAACGTAAGTCTAGAAAATAGGATGGTGCAGACTCCAGAGGGGAAGCATGGGACAGAAAGGAAAAGGGCCAAGCTGGCACGGGCAAACTGTCCTCTGGATAGCAGCTGGGCAGAAAGGCTGCAGCAATGCTCTGAGCTAGCGAGATACGGTTCATTACCAGTTCTTTTTCATTGATTTCTTACATGGACACAGCGTTATTCTTGCTGCCACAGTCTTATTGTGATCGGTGGTCTATTTATTTGTAAACATGCAAGATTTGTAATTATTGCTAGGTCTAAACATTGCATCTTGCATCGTGTGATAGTGGATAAATTAAGCTGTGAAATGCATAATTAGGTGGAAAACAATGGTGTTCCAATATGCATCACAAAGACCAATTAAAAGCATTACCTTTGTTTTAAATCACAAAATTAAGCTTTCATAATTCCCAAGTCTCTTTTTATGTCCCACCATTGTGATTCAGAGATTTTGTCTTTTTCTAATTGCATCTCAGGAGTGTTCTGAGCACAAGGCGGAATTGCTAACCTTGAAAGAAAGAAAATTATTTCTGAAACTTGAGGAGGGTGGAACGCTTACTTAGCTTAAAACCTATAAAACAACTTGGAAAGGAACAAAGGTCTGTCAGTACAGTCATGGGTAGAATATTATGACACATAGACAGGTAGGCACCCAGGCAGGCAACAGGTTTACAACGGCTCATAAGAAAGTTATCTCCAAACTATGTTTTTAAGTGATCAAATGCAACAGCAATGAGCATAAAGCATGATCTCTTTCGGTAATATATGCAAATGCATGTCTTATTTGCCCTCAAAGATATCACAAGAAACAGAGGAGAAATGAGCTCAGCTTGGGAAGGGTGATGAGGATGGTGGGGGGCTTTGGCTACTGAATTTACTATCCAAATATAGACATTATTTTGTTATAATGTCAGTTAAAATTACATAGGTGGAGAATTACTGTGCAATTTCTTCTGTTCCTTCTGTTTAGAAAGCTAATCATGCTACAAATTTTTTTTGAAGTTCTAGAAGAAATCATACAGCAAGCCATCAATTAGATTGAATGACATTCAGAACCTCAAAACATCAAAAGTTTTTAAACAACCAAAAAGGTAAACAAGTAGAAAAAAAATTTCCTTGACTATGATAGTCAAAAGGTTATTATCTTTAATAGGTGAAGAGCTAATATAAACTGGTAAAATACTGTGATAAAAAATTTAAAGTAAGTCACAAAAAATGAAAACCACCTTGTAGAGATGAAATATAGAAGAAACAAGAGACTGGGATATGGGCGATACGGGGGTAATTCTGATTAAAGAACAAATGCATATCATATTTTTTCTTTATATGCATTTGTGATTGTACAATAACTCAACTCTTTAATAAAAATCTTTTTTAAAAAAATGAAAACCACTAAAACGATGCTAAACAGCATTATCAGAAAACTCAGAAAAGAAGTGACCCAATTAGGCAACATGCATACAAGAAAAATTTACATTCACTGATCAGAATTCTAAATCAACAGTGAGATACTGTTTTCCATTAAATGTGAGTGCATTTTTAAGATGATTTTCAATGTAAAGGAAGCACAATGAAAGAGATCTCGCCTCCAAAGCAGACAGAAGTATGTCACCCTCGTGGAAAGCAACAAACATGAATTGAGGCTGAATGACATTCTTTGCTTTTCACACAATGATTCCACTCCGGAGATTACTGTCCAAATAAGGAAGAGCTTTTCTAAGGAAATGTAATCATTACAAAATTACAAAAAAAAAAAAAAAAAAAAAAAAAAAAAAAAAAAAAAAAAAAAAAAAAAAAAAAAAAAAAAAAAAAAAAAAAAAAAAAAAACCACAAACAAACCTGGAAACAAAAGTCCAAATGCTTACACCAAGGTAACAAGAGATTAAATTAGCAAAGGTAAAATCCCCTTGGATAATTATTATGTAGGTACTAATCCTGTCAAACTATATTTCCAACAGCTGAGGCTTAAAATAAAAAAAAATCAATGCTTAAATTATTTATGCAACAAGATAACTATGCATTTTAAAAGCCTAAGCTTACAGCAGGGGTAAGTACCTGAAAGAAGCAGAGCAGAGCATGTGGTGCGATTCTGTTGTGCATCAGCTAGGAGCAGTTTGTTCACTCTATGCTCCAAAGCATTTTCCAAAAAAAGTAAGGTGTCTGTGTACAAGGACCAAACTGTGCTCTACCCCTACTATAAAAAAAGAAGAGATTTATCCACAACCTTATCAGATTTCTAAATGTACCTGGTAGCCTTTTGTACCTTCTGGAATAATGGCACTCACAGCAACAGTCAATATCTCCTGACCGTTTTCATGTGTGATCGCTCTAAGCATTTTACCTGTAATAATTCCATCCTCAGGACCACTCTAAAGAGAGAAACCATGATGAATCCTGACATCACACAGCTGACAGGCAATGGACCACGCAACTAACCAGGATACCAAAATGCTTCCACTTTAAAATGCAACACAAAATCCTTTGTTTCGTGTCAAAGTGGAAAGTAAACATAGCTGGACATGGATGGCACATGCCTGTAATCCCAGTGAAGGAAGGCCGGGATAAAAGGATCACAAGTTGGAGGCCAGCCTCAGCAACTTAGTGAGACCCTATCTCAAAAAAATAAATAAATAAATAAAGCACCAGGGGTATAGCTTGCTGATAGAATGCCCCTGGATTAAATCCCCAGTAATGAGGGAAGAAAGGAAGTAAACATCCATTAAAAAGTAAATTCTAAAACTACCCTGTGCTTTCTAGCATGTCAACTAAAATGTAATTGAATATATTTTGATAAACTGAGAGGCAAGGGAAGACAACCTCAGACCTTATCATAGGATGTAGGATGCAAAAAACTACAGTCTTAATTCATTACAAAAGAAATGTGTAAGATTTGGTGCTCCAACAGTGCAAAGTTAACCAAAAAAAATGTATTTTTAATTAGTCTGTAGTGTCATAAAAGAAAGCATGAAGAGAGTGGAATGTAAACAGCCCCCAGTAAAATGCTAATTGTGTTAGATCTAAATTCGCCTTTAAGACACAGAGCAAGGAAAATCAATGTTCTCGGATACATTCAGAGGGATTACACAGGCATGCGGCTGTCTGGCTGTTAGAATAACCAAAGTTCTGGACTCAGATGCGGAGAAAGAGGCCAGAGGCTTAGATGGGGATGTACAGAGCAGGTGTTCTGTCAACTCCACGATAACTTGATCATGAATCTGAGCAAATCATCCGAAACCACCCTTTGGTTGTCCCAGCTGCGTATGTCTTCTTCAGGCTCAAAAAGCCTTGCCTGATGCTAAAGGAACATGCTAGGGCAAAGCTTCCAAAATCCTAGCTGATGGGCCAGCAGGGCAAATGTTTACTGGTCCAGGAACATAACTGAAATATTACACATTATAACTTCCTTATTACAATTGCTAAATGCTCTGTGTGTACACACACGCGCACACACACACACACACCCCTCTTGTCTGCTTCAATGCATTCTAATTGGAAATGCCCCTCCCCACTATTTCTTCATGTGGCTACCTAGAAACCAACAAGGAGTCCCCTCTGAGACCACTGGCAGAGCTCTCTCCACCTCTTACTCCACCTGACCATGAACCTTACAGGACTTTTGTGGCAGCTCTCTGTGAGCTGAGCTCAGGACAGGTGAGTTTATGCATGTTGGAAAGGGTGCCCAACCAAACTGAGAGGCAGGACAGGGTATCAAGAAGGAGCAGAAGGTCAAGCTGAAGCCCCAAAGGCCTCTCACTCTGGGGAGTTCAAACCCAGGGTTTCTAAACCTCAGTTTCTCCATCTGAAAATAAAGACAGTAATGATACCTACTTCACAGGGTTCCTGGGGGGCTGGGGGAGATGTCCCACCAGGGGCACGTCATTCACCCTCTCTCTGGAATATAACACAAACTCAACTCTATCAACCAGTCTCATCATTTTCTCTACACCTGTACCCTCAGAAAGACTAATGTGATGGTAAATACAATAACCAACCTTCAAGGCCTAAAAAATAAGAATCTCACTGAAACAATAATAAAGTCATAAACAATGGCACCTAAGAGAAATATATTTTAATTTTATATTCCCCTATTACCTTTTTTGAAAAAAACTCCTTCTTTTCAAAAGAAAGAAAAAGAAAAGAAAGAAAAGTAAAGGAGGGAAAGAAGGGGAAAAGAAGAAGAAAGGGGAAGGAAGGAGGGAGAGATGAAAGCTTACTAGCCCAGAGTTCACCAGTGCTAAGAAAACACTAACACAATGCTAATAGCATAGCTTCATTTTAGGGGTAGGGAGGATCTAAGAAAATTAACTCTTTAATTCCCTTAACATTTATAGCCCAGTAATAGGAAAGCACTCCAACAAAGCAACCCTCAACAAAGACAGCTCTAAGAAGCAGTCATATATTTTTATTATGACAGCATCCAATTTAATTCAACCTCTCTTTGGAGTCAGTGTTCATTCAAAGTCTTTGGTGTCTGGAAATGACTGATGACTTCAATCCCTTCCAAAATGAGAGCAAACCTATCAACGGCTGAGGAAGGTAAAGATTCCTAATGAAGAGCCATTTCTTTCCTTCAGAAAGGATGATTAGTTTTGGAACCTTTTAGAAAAATCTCATATACAACACGTTTTCTTTTTCCAGCATCCTCTCACTATGTCTGCCTGGTCTGCAAACAAATGATCCAGACTGAAAAGCAATTGAAAAGAATGACTTGGGCATTGCTTCCCACCTACTCCTCATCTACGTCAAATAAATTCAAAATTGCAGCCAGTTTTTCTCAGAACAAGCATATTTTTTTTTCCGGAAAACTCAAAAGCCAGAATTTCTTTTTTCTTTCTCTCCACTAATTTCTCAAATATGCAAATGATTCTCTCAACAAGTACTCAAGAATCAACAATTACATTAGTCAAGATCCCATTCCAGCTCCATATGGCCCAAGGTCATATACTTCATTTTATTCTCGGAAAACTCTCGGTTCAGTGCAAACTTGTTGGTATTCAACAGTGACTGATGACAGAATCAAGCTCATAAACACATGGTCCACTTTTCGGTCTCATCTGGCAATGTCCTAACTGCCACCGCCACATGATCCCCTTTCTCGCATGTCCCCTCACAGCCTTGCCAAGCATGACAAGGACTCCACCCAAGATTCATTAAAAAAAAAAAAATATATATATATATAAAACTGGGCAGAAGACAGCAATTACACAGCACCCTCATTTGCTTCTCTTCCCTGAGTCCTTCATAGTAGTGTATGTGTGTCAGTCCCCCATTAAATCATATTTCCCCCAGAACAGACCAGAGGGCCTGGCTGTCCTTGTTCTGATCCTTGCGTCAACACTAAGTAAGAAGGTTCCCACTCCAACCGTGTTAAAAGATATCCTATCAACGCGGCATCTCAAGGCCAGCACCAAAATCCCGATTCTGCTTAACACATGCACTAGCTAGAGAGAAAGTTGCCACCAGGAGCCTGGTGAAAGAAGTCTCAGCCGGTTGGTCACAGGAAGGAAGCCACCCACCAGCCTAAGTGCTCCTTGTCTGGACAAGCACTTGACTTAGAGGTGGTGGTTGCACAATACTCTGGAGGAGGGAAACGCAAGCAATTGTTCACTTCTAAATGGTTCATTTCATGTTATGTCAATTGCATCTCTAAGGAGGAAGGGAGAAGGAGGAAGAGAAGAGATGCAGATGGAAGTGAGGAAGAAGGGAAGAGGGGGATAAGGAGGAGAAGGAAGGGAAAGAAGAAGAGGCGGAGCAGAAGCAGGTGCCTGACTCATTAAGCCACCCCACCCAAAAAGCAGAATGACACACACAAAACAGGAGGCTCTGAAGAGCAGTCCTGACATCAATCCAGCTTTCCTGTCCGCCATGTGCAGATTTGCAAAAGTCAAACAAATGGCTGGAACAGCCTGGGTGCCCAGGCAAAGGGCCATGAGCGGGAAGTTCCTTCCAGAGGCCTGTGGAACAGCCTCCAGGCTTACAGCGTCCCTGCAAATCAATCGCCACTCACCCAGTGCCTCCGTCTCCCACCTCCACCCACACTCTCTCTCCTCTGCAGCTTGCACTTTGTATTGTGCTCTGTAAATTTACAGCTAAAGAAAACAAATGTGGCTGATGGCTTTTCACTAATTTACTCCTTACGAAACCAAGCCCCAGTATTTTCAGCTAAGAGATTACGCTGAGGAAGAGAAAATGTTTTCAAGCATTTAGTGCCAAAAATAAAAATAACTCCAAATTTTTCCTTCTCCATCTCCACAAATAAGTCATCCCTGCTGGCGGTGGAATCTGGGAATTGTTATCCACGCTGCCTCGATAGTACACAGGACGCACGGAATTGAGTCTGCACGACAGCCAGCAGCTCTTCCACATTCTTCTGTGAACTCAAACCAGCAGGCTTAGTCAGGGCAGTTTCTGGAAAGCAACATCACCTGGAAGAAGGCAAAACTGCTGGCACAAACCATCTGAAACATCTTTCTACCCAGACCCATTCCCCCTCTACCAGTCAATCTTCACGTTCCTCTTCGTCTACCCTTTCCCTCTAAAGGAGTCCAACGTTAAGGTAGGACTGGGGCTTATTAGAGAGTTATGGAAAAGTAAGCTTCGGGAAGAAGGGGTGCTACTGCCTCAAGGAGAGTGAACATGAGGACAGGTGGCAAAAGGCTTTCAGTGGCCAAGTCGAGACTCAAGGGCACCCTGTTAAGCTGCCCTTGTCCATCACTCTGCCATTTCCATCACAGTTAAGGGACGGACACAGAGGACAGGAATATGCATTCCAGAACAATCATGTGGGAAAATCATACATACTTCCCGTAACTACACATTTTAAGAGAAAGAACATCATAAACAACCAAAGCACTTGCCAGAAATGAAGTTAAGAATCACTAGAATTTCTTGAGTTCTTTCAGAATCACCAATGTGCATTGAGCCCCTTCCACCTGCTCACCCTGTGCCATGCAAGGCCTGCTGCTGTCTCATGGCAGGAGCCATCAGAACTCGAAGGAGAGTGGACCCCGCTGGTAACACTGCATCCTGTACCTAGGAGAAGGTCTTTGTGGTTTGACTGCAATACCTGGTCACCTTTATTCTGAGCTGTCAATCCCCTGGGGGTGAAAAGACCACCTTCATGAGCACTGGAGCAGCAGTGGGGCTTGTGGGCTAAAGGGAGGCGGCCTAACCCCTCCCTACTGAAGTGAAGGTCACCAGTTCCTGAGGAAGGTGACCTAACAACCACCCAGCAACGAGTTCTGTAATCTGAAAAGCTGAACCCCCGTAAGATCTGAGCTAGGCTGGGGCTGCCCTAAGCAAACCCTATCTGGTGTACTTTCCAGAGAATGGGAATGTGAAGCAGCTCTCTACCCACTGGGGCACAGGAGCACCAAGGCTGCAGGAGGCAAGAGAGGACAAATCCTAGGCCAGCACTTGCCCTCTGGTTTTCAAAACACAAAGCAAAAAGCACCCAGTGGATGGATGGTCAGGCCCATCATCAAAAACCTGAAAACAGGCTCTTATGGAGAGAAGAGAGCTAAGGAGTGGATGGAGAAAACAACGAGCAATGTCCTCTCGAATCCGATCCAACCCTCTCCAACCACCGCTTCCCATGTAATGGGCGAAGCCCCACATTTCCTCCCAGACATAGGGTAGACTGTTTACCTAAACCAGCCCCTTACCCAATCCCCAAAACAGCTCTATGAAGTACACCCTGTAAAAGTTTTAGGTGTAAAGATGAAGTAAATAAGTAAGAACCAAAATAGGCCAGTTTTACTGGGGAATAAGAGGAATAGGCAGCAGGCCATGACATAAAATGTCTGTTAACAAATAAAAAACAGTTTCTTTGCAAAATTCTAAATCACTTGTACAGAGATGGACTTGAGATTCTAGCCTGGAATTTAAAGAAGTGGTCTAATACTTAAACTAAGTTGAATACTTCCAAGGCCTATCTGGTCTTTGAATTCAATTCCATACAATATTTCTTTCTTCCACTGTATGATTAAGGTTTTTATTTTTATGTGAAACAAAGTCCCAGGGAGTTGAAAGCAGCCTGTTCAAAAAATAAATAAATAAATAAAAGCAAAGGAGCATCAATATTAATAAAGCTAAACTAAAAAGATATTGAATAACCTTTGTGAAATTAAAAGCAATGACTAATTCAATCCAAGCAACTAGGTCATGCTCAAATTCCAGTAATTCTAAAACTTAGATATAATAAGGCAAGAATTTTGCTTTGCTTCAGTGGTCAAAATGAAGGACCCATTCAAGGGCAAAGCCAGTAATTCAGACACAAAAGGAAGGCTAGGGGAACATTCAGGGCTAGGGGAAGTGGAATAGGGTAAGGTTATCATTGCATTACTACCTGGGAATTTGTCGGAGTATAAGAATGAAGAAGAAGAAAAGGTATTTCTCACAAAAGACCAAACAATTATCCAGCAAACATCTGAGAGACTCTCCCAGAGACTACAAAGCCTCAGGTGTGTGCCTCCCTGCTTAGAAGAGGCAAGTGAACAATCCTATCAAAGAGAGGTTATGAGACATACATATGCCAACGGAAAAAGGCAACACACACCCAGCACCATCAGACAGGTACACACCAGGTGCAAAGAACTGAAGAAGGGGCCAAAGGCATCTGGGAGGAGGCATGGAAAGCTCTGCACTGTCACTGAATGAAAGATACACAACTTAAAGAAAATCCTACAACTAATTTGGCTTACTGATTCAGATTTGCTTTCTCATTATTCTTAAAGATGACCATTAATCATTTGTAGAGTAGGTTATTTGGTGAAAATGCACATTCAACACCAAGTTGGACTCACCAAGACACACTCTTCCAAATGAAAAACACAATACCCATTCAGTTGTTGAAAGAGATTATTAATGCAGAAAAATCTTGCTGCAAGCCAGTGTTCCAGCAATGAGTCTTACCCAATACATCAACAGCAGTACTCAACTTTTCTGGTTTAAATGTCATATGGTAGAATAGAATAAAAATGTAAATATTCCACCCAGAGAAGTGTGCTCTTGGACAAGAACCCAGGACCAAATAACCAGCAGACAAAGAGCACAAGGAAGGGAAGCCTGGCTGAGGGAGGCAGACACCAGTGGGCACCTGCCAAGGCAGGTAGGGACTTTCAAGTGACATCAAAGCATCATCAGAGACCTCCTTTGAGTCTCCCAAAGAATGTCCTGTGGCTCACCCCAACTGTCTTAAACAAGACAAATGGGTAATCTCTCTTTGACAGCATGATTAGATCTTTTTCACAAGAGCTTTTAAAACCAATGGCTGCAGGCTGAGGATTTCCCAAAACATTTACATCTCCAAAACCAAATTAAGAAAAGAGAAATCAAGCATTATACTTACCTCAGCCAACTATACAAATTCAAGAGGACAGGGCCAAAATGGGCTTTTCACATAAAAACATTTTAAAAGATACCAATGCAACTTTGTGTTCCTTCTGGATAATATCAAGGGAGAGAGTAATTTGCTATTTACTCTTATGGCCATGTCCCAAAGTTGAAAACACTAAAAATTCCGGTTTTCTTTTTCACCGCTGTATGTAAGATTTTTTACAGTTACCTGACTTGATACTTTTAATTAGACGCAAAACTACATAATCAATTGTTAGGTCCTAAATAGCAAAAGGACTTCTTAAAAAGACAAAAGGCTTCATAGATTCAAAGGTTTCTCTTGAGCTGTTTTAATATAGTGATTCAATGAATGTATTTTAATATGTACCCTAACTGAACAACCAACATAATTTTCCATCACCTTCTAGCTTTTATGATTTTTGCTCACACCAAATCTTTCAGAATTGTGACAATTACAAATGATGGCTATTACAGAAAAACATAAAAGAGGAAGATATGGTTTTGTTCTTGTTTGCAAGATATAATGAAAAAGGTCCTACAATCACCTTTCCCCACTATTCTGAGCCCTTTGATACTTCTGAAGAAACATACAATCCTACACAAATCAAAACGGTAACATTTCTGATTATAAATATGAAATAAAAACTGCATTATAGAAAAACAACTGATGATTTAGTCCTAATCAATGCATTAGAGTTTACAATTTTTCAGCCATTTGTGTTGTTGTTGTTGTTGTTTTTCAAGTTGAAAAATTAATCTCTTTCTTGTAGCCTGGCTTGCCAACCAGGTGTACCTCATCCGAAAGGCAAATAGAACAAAGCAATACAGAATGGGCTTGTTTCCGCATCTCCGTACAACTTGTCTGTAGAATTAATGACTGTTAAAAAATAAAGAACTAAGGTTGGGGTGGGGGGAGAAGAAAAAAACTCCTGCCTCAATGTTTACCTCTCAAAGTTCTTGAATTCCTCTGTACGGATAGATCCCTACCTGTTTAATAACCCATGTCTTTCCCTTTGTTAACATTTGCTTTATTAATATTTCACCTCTGGATTATGAGCTAGTTTTAGGTAGCCCCTTCAATAAAGCTACTCTGTGACTATGTAACTTTCACTATATACAAGTTAGCAATTTACAAGGAAGCATTTTACTTCCATGAATAAACTACAGTGGTAAAAAAATAAACTGAAGAATTCACCAAGTCACAAACTGTGACAAGACGCCAGACAATCATACAGAATGGAAGGCTCAGTTGACTGGTAACCCAATATGGTGACTTTTTTCACACTGAAGAATTAAATTCAGCCTAGATCTAGGGCAACGGAAAGATGTTACCTTCGGAAATATTAGTATCCGATTCCTTTCCGATACAATTAAGAACTGCATCCCTGATCCCACTCAGACCAGGACAAAGATCAGAGTGGCATGTAGTCTTCCATTTCATCATCCCTCCAAGTGCCCTAGGGACGGGGGACCAAGGTAAGAGACATTGGCAATGATACTGTTGTATGGTTTTGGGGTAGGACACTTGTAATGTTGTTCTCCAAGCCTGCTCCACAAAGATCAGTTGTTTAAAAACCACAAAAGATGAGGAAACAGACATGTTCCCACCTAAAGACCTGTTTAAGATTAACAAGGCTCAAAAAAATCCCAAAGAAAAAAGGCAAAATTACAGAGACAATTAAAAAAAAAAATCAGTAGTTGGCAAAATTGGGAGGACAAGAGGACAGTGGAGAGCACAGGATTTTGAGGACAGTGAAACTCTTCAGTAGATACATACCATTATACACTTGTCTAAACCCACAGAATGTACAACATGGAGAGTGAACTCTAATGTCAACTATGAACTTCGGGTGATAATGGTGTGTCAAAGCAGGTGGAAATCGTACCACCCTGGCGCAGGATGCTGAAGACCTGGGAGGCTGTGCATGTGTGGGGCAGGGGTATATGAAATATCTCCATTCATTCTGTTCCATCTTGCTATAAACCTAAAACTGCTCTAAAAAAGAAAATAAAATCTGACAAAATAAATCCCAGACAACTAGCCATGGAACTCTTCCACTTGCTTATAATGGCTTAAAAAAAAAAAAAAAAAAGTCTGTTGGAAAACCTCCCCAGAGGATTCTTGTCAGCTTTTTGTCCCTTCCATCTCTGATAATCCATTGCCTGAGCACTCCATCTCTTAACATTTACCAAGAAACAAACTGTCTACAAAGATCAAAATTGCCAGGAAATACCCGAGGAAACTCCCCTCAGAGATTTCAGCAATCTCCTTCGTGCCCCAGAGTATGCTGGGTGAAACAGCAATCTAAAGATTTAGTCATGCATTACAGTCTCATATGTTCATCTTTACTCATCCATCATTCATCCCAATTACAGAACATTCTTCTCTGAAATTTCTTAGGAAAAGTGAGCCATCCCTGTGACTTGTACTCTGGATTTGAACAAAAGAATAGGACTGTAGACACAACTCAGACTCCTCCCTGTGTCTAATTTGCATGACAGCCAAGGCTTGGCTAGTGGCTAATGTCACACTAGTCCCAGCTTCTGTTCAACCACCTGAAATTTCCTTCCCCAAAACTGTGGCTAAATTAAGAAGAAGGAAAAGGAGATGGGAAATGTCTTCATTTTAAAAGTCTGGGTCTTCCTATTTGGAGAAAATGACACTTGTGACTGCATTTCATATTGCTCAGGCGCTTACTGCCATTTGCTTGTCCCCAAAACTCCCAACATTTAACCCTGCAAAGCTTTCCTAAGGAACCTTTGAGGTTAAGTAAACATTCTGCCAAATGAGCAACAAATGTCCCCAAAATTGCAACTTGCAACACACCACAGAACTGTGACCTTCTCTCCACTTACCTGGGAAAGCATGTGGATTGGGCGACCCTCTCTTAAGGCACTTAGAACAGAGGATATGCACGGTGTAGTGCAGTCCAGGCCATTCCTGAAGTAGAACATTCAGTTCTTCTACCAAGGGGGTGATGGCTTGCCATGCGGTCCATATATTTGGTAATGATGCATGACTGGCAATGGACAGGGTGTCTGGCTGCAGTACCCCCTTGGCAGGTCTATAACTCACCACCACCGGAACTTTCCCTCTATATGCAAAGATCTGAAATTTACCATCTGACCTGTGTACCACGTGGCTGTTGATCTGGACACTGTAGCGTGCAAACAACCCAGGTGGAAAGGTAAAAGGAAAACTATATTCAATTTGCAATTGTTCAGCCACAAAAGACTGCCCTGCTAGGTTGGTCCCATTAATCCACGCCTCTGCATGGGGCACCTCGTTCTGCACATAGCATGGGAACTTGTACCAAGCTGTGGACCCATTCAAAGGCTTGCCCTTAGGTTTATTGAGGCAGTAACAGAGTCCCATCTTCTCCAGCAGCTCCAGCAGCAGCTGCAAGTCCTGCTGAGCCTGGACATGAGGCTTAAGCAGCAACCGAATGACATGGGCTGGCAGGAGCCCATGCAGCAGAAAGCCCTCCACGTAATGATGAAGCTGGGTGGCCCGGAGTAGGTCCTGGCTCTGAGTGGGCGGTGACATCACTGGGGAGCTTTCCCCCTCACCTTCGCCCTCACCACTGGTCCCCAGGAGCAGTTTATGCAGCAGCAAGGAAGGATCCCTCTGAAAGAAGACATTGAGTATGTCAATGAGGCGAGTGAGGTTGTGGAAGACGTGCTCCTTGAGGGCTGGGCTGTCCTCAAAGTAGAGCAGCTTGCCACTCTCATGCAGGTAGGAAAGGGCACTCTGCAGTCGGTCCTCAGTCAGACCTGCCTGCAGGCCCAGGCGCGCAGAGTCCCACCAACTTAGCCAAAGTCGCTGTGCCTGAGGTGGCTGGAAATGCAGTTCCTCCAGCACCTGCCAAGATCGAGGCAAGACTCTGTGTAAGTTGGGGAAGATCTCTCGGTGCTCAGCTACAGAAAGGAGCTTGTCTCGAAGGCGTTGCAATTGGCGGGGGTCCCTGCAACTAACAGGCAATACTGGAGAGAGAATCTGCAGCCGGTGATTGAGCAGGTATTGAAAATGGGCCTTGCGTCTCCGAAGGTTCTTGTCAGAAACACCATAGTAGGCTGCATGGGGGCTGGCAGAACGTAGCTCAAAGTCCCGAGCCAGGGCCTCATCCACAACCTGGGCAAGACGGCTTAGGCCCTCTGCATCGTGCTTCTCCTGCAGGGCGATCTGACGGTGAATGTCCAGACACTTCTCCTCTAGCTCCCGCTCCCCGCATAGGTCTGCGTGTGTACCCACAATGCACACCACAGCATGCGGCACTCGTGCCCCCACTCGATGCAAGAAGGAGCCCACGGTAGTGGGAAAGCGATGTGGTTCGTAGGTGGCCAAATTGACCACCAATACATACAAGGCTCCTGGGGAGAGGAAGAAGGGCTGGATCACCTCATAGCTTTCATCACCAGCTAAATCATACACGATGAACCGCAGACCCCGGGAGGCATCAGCTGTCCAACTGGTTACTTCAATGCCCTTGCTAGTGGCAGGAGGGGAAGGTGGGTAGCCCTTCTCCTTGGCCCCTCCATGGCTTCCCTCCACTCTCTCCTCAGTGAGGCAGTGTCGGAGCAATGTCTTTCCTGCAGCCTTATGCCCCATCAGGAGCAGCTTGAGGCGGGGCTGCACTGCTGGCTGGGAATGAGCCAGCTCCTTCTGGTAGGCCGCAATGTAGGGGATCCCCTTCATGCAGACCTCATAGGGGGGCTGGATCAGTGGGTTGTCCTTGATCTTCCATAGCCCCACACGGGAGAGCTGGCCAAAGTTGTCAGGGAGCACTGCGATCTGGTTCCCTTGCAACACCAGCTCCTCCAGGCCGGTCAGTTCCACAATGGAGTCGGGCAGGTATCGGATACGGTTATTATCCAGCCACAGAGTGAGAAGCTGGCCCAGTCCCGAGATAAGGGATGGCACTGAGGTGAGCTGGTTGCGACTAAGGTAGAGCTCCTCCAGACCAGCCAGGGGCAGCAGCGCGGCAGGAAACTCCTCAAAGAGGTTGGAGGAGAGATTGAGCATTTTGAGTCTTTGTAGCTGGCTGAACTGGGTGGGCAGAGCCTGCAGTCCGTTGTTGTCTAGCATGAGGCTCTCCAAACTGGCCAGCTCGCAGAAGCCACGGGGCAGAGTACCAAGCTCGGCTCCACTTAGCCAGAGGATCTTGAGGGCACGCAGGGCACTAATATCCTCAGGTAGGCCTTGAAGTCGGTTGCTGGACACATCCAGCTCCTCCAGGCCCGCCAGCTGCAGCAGCTGCCGGGGAAAGGCAGTGAGCTGGTTGTGGTCCACATCGAGAGTGCGCAGGCGATAGAGACAGGAAAGGGAGTCGGGCAGGTGCGACAGCCGGTTGAAGCTGACGTCCAGCTCCTCCAGGTGGTCAAGGACGCCCAGCTGGGAAGGCAGAGCAGGCAACTGGTTATGGCTGAGGTTTAGCTTGCGCAGCTCCTTTAGGGCACTCACCACCTCCGCGCCCAGGGCTGTCAGCCGGTTGTGGCTCACGTCCAGTTCCGTGAGATGGTGGCCCAGCTCGGCCACCGCAGGGGGCAGCCGGGCAAAGCGGTTCCTGCGCAAGACCAAAACGCGTAGGCTGCCAAGCGCCGACCCCAGCCCTTCAGGCACCTCCTCCAGGCCGTTGTTCCCCAGGTTCAGCACCTCAATGTCCCCGATGTTGGCCGGCAGCACTACCTGGGGAGCATCGGGGGACTCCAGCGGATCAGCTTCGGCTCCAGCCCCAGGGCAGCCCCCGGCGGCGCTTAGGGTTAGCTGGCGCAGGTTGCTCCGCAGCTTCCTGGCGCGCAGGGCGGCGTCCCGCCACAGCCTCACCGTCTTCAGGTTGCCACTGTCCTTCCCAGCCATGGCGGGGCCCGGGACCCACACGCTCACGCGGGCGCTGGAGCCCGCGGCTGCATGCCCGGCTGTGCCCGGGCCGGCGCCCGTCTCCCGGGCCCAGTGGATCCCACTCCTCCCTTGCCTCCACCCCTTGGCGGCCAGCGGCTGTGGGTCCTAGCGCAGCGAGCGGCCGGGCGCCCGCAGCTGAGGGGCGGCGGCGACTCGAGCAGCTCCAGGGGACGCCAAGCACGCGGCGCGGGGGGAGGCGGCGGCCGGCGCGGAGTGCAGCTCGCATTCTTCGTCCTCCTGGGCCATGGGCGCGCCGGGCAGCAGGGCCGCCGCCCGCCGCGCCGCGGAGGATGCCTGCTCCACCTCCCGCTCCGCCCGCCTCGCGGCGCTTGGGTGCCGGACTCCAGCCCCGCTACCCTCGCAGCCGCGGCCCCGCGGCCAGCAGCGTCATCGCCTCTACGAGCTCCGGGAGGAGGGCGGCGCTCGGCTCCGCGGCAGGCATGCTGCGGGCGCAGGGCCGGGGCGCAGCCTGGAGGAGGGGGCGGCGGCGCCTCCTTGTCTCCGCTTTCCCCGGGCTCCGGCGGGAGCGGGAGCGCCGCGTCTCCGGCGCTGGGAGGGCGCGATCGGGAAGCGGCAGCGCCCGGCGGAACGGCCCCCACGTGACCGGCGGAGGCGCCGCGTGTTCCCGGCACCGCCCCGGGGGCGGGTGCCGCGGGCGAGCACCGGGTGCCGGGCTGGGGGCTCCGGGCCCGGAGCCGGCCAGCGACCTAAGCTGCCCTCGGCGGGGAGGCGCGCAGGGAGACGTCCTCGCGGCTCATCTGGAGCCCTGGGCTCTAGCGTTTGGGTTCGCCCGCGTCTGCCTCTTTGTTGGCCTCACGTCTCTAAGGATTTCTTTTTCTTCTCTGTGCGATCCGCTGGCTTCCCCTTCCACCCACCATATATCCAGACCTTAATGGAACGCAGAATTCGGGATCCTGGGTATTACTGGAGGAGCTTAGAAGGAGACATTGGTTAAATAAAAGAAGGGGGAAGACAGGCAACCATTCATTCATTTGCTAAGTACCTAGCATTGAGGCCCTACTTTGTGCCTGACCAACTAAAGAAGAGGTTTTCAACTCCTAGGGAGTGGTTTAAGCAGGTACCTCCCTAGTCCTGTTGTGGTCCAGGCAGGGGCAATGCAAGGTGTTTTATCCGGTGTATCTCATTTATCTCCACAAAGGCCACATGAAACAAATACCACATCCTCAGCAGTACACTACCTGTTGCTCTATAGGTTCGAGAAAATGACAACTCTTTTGGGCAAAAGTCACAGTACTCAACTCAGGTTCATGTTCCCACTGTGAGGAAAGGTTTCTTTGAGATCATATCTATACTAAGTAAATTATTTCTTCAGAATTTACCAAAGCCTTGAAACTTGTCAGGACTCTCCCATATCACCTCCATCTTTGCCTCCAAATTGATTAATTATGAATCAAATAGTTTTCAGGGAGGCCAAACTCAATTTAGTTGGTTAAATGCATCACTTAAAACCTTGTAGCTTACACATCAGTTAGGTACTAGTTTTCTGTGCGGTTATTAGAAAATTGATAATTTGTTTATTTAAATAGAACTGTAGATGAAATCACCCCAGTGATGGTTATTGCAAGATACCCCCATCTGCTGGGTCCTAGATATCCCACACTACAGGTGAAATGTGGGTCACTGAACAGCCAGAGCTGATCTGTGTTTGCTCTGAAGGACTTCCTAGGGGAGTAAATTGCCTAGGGGTCCACTGTATCCTCCCAGAAATGGTCAAATTTTACAAGAAAAAAAAATTAAGTCAAGAAAACAGCCCAAACATATTGAGGTGTTTCCAAACCACAAGCAAAAAGAGGTAAATATGCTAAATCCCCAGGTTGGACAATCCCTGAGTGCATCACCCTCATAATGATTTTGAACCAGACCCCAAATGTTCCATCCTTCTTGTAATAAATCTGAACCTCAGCCTGGGGAAGGAGACCTCACAAAGTATTGGCTCCCTGCTCCATCTTAAAAGGCTAAACTTAAGTCCTAATGCGGCTTAGATTACATCTAAATAATACGTGCTAAACTGCTCCCCTTTAGAAACCACCAGAAAATTAATATGCCTCCATCTTAAATGTCTTTTGAAAACTGCACTCTACCTATATCATAAATCAGTAATTCACTTTATCTGATAAAGAGAACTGGATAGGATCAAAGAACACCCCTGGGCTGGGGCCTCTCAGCCCTCATTGGAGCCCCCCAACCTGATATGAATGAGGAACTGTGTCAGAGCCCCTTGGCCTGTGATGTTCTGATGCACTTAGCACTGTAGGAACCAAGTAAGAATCCTGTCCCAAGCATTCTTTGAAAGTGAATGTGCTAAAAAACTAGAAAGTTAAATCAGGAGAACTCAATGATAAAATAAAACCCCAAGGAAAGAAATTGGTTTCATTATACCTCTTAAATCCAGGCAAGAACTTCTGCCCTAAGCAAACAACTTGGCCTGCCTACAGCCACACTACACCCTATGTAGTTAAGTTTCTGATAGGCCGAAGGAGACCTGCCCTCTGTACCCTCTAGAACACACTTGGTAGAAAGAACCTTGAATTCCAGATATAGACACCCTCAGACCTGGTGAGGGAGTACTATAGTTTGAATCTTGAGTGTTCCTTAGAAGTCCCAGTGTGAAAGGCCTAGTCCCCAGCATGGTGCCATTGGAACATAGTGGAACCTCTAAGAGACGGGCCCCTTTTTCTTCCTCTTTTACTTCCCAGCTGCCCTGAGAGGCACAGCTTGCTCTACTGTGTCGCCCATGATGGGCTGCCTTGACACAGGCCCAAAAGCAATGGAGCCAATTGACCATAGACTGGAGCCAAAATAAACCTTTTCTCTTTGTAAGCTGCTTAGAGCGACTTTCTTCTGTAGTACACAGAAAGGTAACAACTCAGGAAGGACGAGATGGTCATAATCATTCAAAGGGACTTACTCATCCTTGAGCCTGATTATAGCTGCGTAGCCAGCATGGCTCATCACTGCTGGATGGAATCCAGGTAGGATGAAAAGGGGCAGGAGCAGGCCACTTTTGTTAGTGTGATGTAACACATTTACATATTTAGGTAAATGGTACTGGAGACTCCTTTGTACTTTTGCCCCAGGGCCTACAAATGGGAGGATAGTCTTAAACCGTCCCCCCCAAAAGCCTATAATCCCAGTGGCTTGGGAGGAGCCTGATTCAGGAGAATCACAAGTTCAAAGGCAGCCTCAGGAACCTAGTGAGGTCTTAAACAACTTAGCAGGACCCTGTCTCAAAAAAAAAAAAAAAAAA
>PVKS010002327.1:0-120016 GCA_004027875.1 Aplodontia rufa | reverse complement strand
AACTGATCAAAATGAAAAAAAAAAAGAAAACATTTTAAGGCATTATGTGAGGAAACAGGTCTGCACGGATGCTAACGTGGAGCATCTCTTCAGAATACTCTTCCCACAAATCTCTGCCTGTTTTGCTTCAACATTCTCTTCATGTTGGCTTTGATGTCACTTAAAAAAAAAAAAAGACTTCCTTGACCATGGATTATTCTTAGTACCTCCTTCCATCATAGCCTATCCCTTAATCTCTTTTAGTCTCCCTCATAACATGTATCATTTCTTGATAAGTCATTCTTTTAATTTCCTTTATATTGTTTGCTTCCATTCACTAGTATGAAACTTTCTTGAAAGCCAGGTTTATTTTCAAAATATTTATTCAGTGAAACTGAAAATTATCCAAATCTCCAAATGTTCATTAGACTCCAACACGGTAACACAACAAAGTGGTGAAAAGTCAAAGAGTTAGAAGTATTTAATGATTTAAAGGTACCTGTATTTAATTATCAACCCCTCCCCCTCATACACACTCCATCTCTGTTCTTCATTTTGTACAGTATGATTTTTTGACTTTATAGATAATTATAAAAATAATATTCATAATTTTCCAGTAGTACATAAAGAACACGTAACATTGGGAACCTATGATTGCCTCATTCATGATCCCCTGGTAGTTTTCTATCGCTATAGAATAAACTCCAGTCACCAGGACCTTTGAAACCTGAACACTATGCATCTCCCCTCTGATTTCATCTTCTGTGACTCCCTTTGCCATTCATGAGATTCCAGGCACAATCACCTCCTGTATCTTCTTTGACCACTCACTGTTCATATTTCCACAATAAATATTGGTTAAATAATTCAAAAGTGTTCTGAACACAATAAACGATAAATATAGATACACAGTTATAGTAGAAGGGTTAAGAGAGAACACAGAAAGACTTTTCAACAGCATTCAGCCAGCAAATGTTTCTGAAACAACTACCATGTTTTTGTTATTCCTCTGAGTCATTGGGATATGTTAGACTATGAAAAAATGCTGGCATCTAATGAAATTTATATTCTAGTGAAATAATAAGCATAATAAGACAAAATAATGTACATTAAAAACTAATAAATGTTCCAGGCCTGGTGATGCACATTTGTAATCTCAATAACTGAGGAGGCTGAAGCAGGAGGATGGCGAGTTCAAAGCCAGCCTCAACAACTTAGCAGGGCCATAAGTAGCTAGTGAAATGCTAGAAGAAGACAGAAAAACTAGAGCAGGGTAAAGGGCATGGGGTGTGCGGACAGTATAAAATCAGGTGGCCGGATGGCTGTGTTGCAAAGCAAGATTTGAACACAAATTGAAGAGCATCAAGGAGCTGGCTAAGGGGATGTTTGAGGGAATTGGGTCCCTGGTAAAGTGACAGTTAGAATAAACACTCTAATCTAGGTGCATACTTGGTGTGTTTAGGGGACAATAAAGAAACCATTGTGCCTAGAGAAGCATGATCCAGAGTAAAAATGAGAGAAGAGGTCAGAAAAGTAAAAGGTTATGGTCCAAAGTAAGGACTTTGGATTTTACTTTGAAATATATGGAGAGCCACTGCAGTCAACTGAGCTAAATAAGTCATTTCAATTCAGAATTAGAACAACTTGAAATGATAACTATTCAGGAAGAATTTCTAAGATTAAACTATTTAGGAAATAAACATATAAATGTCAATGTAAGATGCAAATGTGTCTATCTTTAAGAAAATTCACATCAAGCCAGGCTGTAACAGAACATGTCAATCATGCAAAGCAGATCTTTACATGATAATAAATATCAGGAAATTTTGATGATTTAATTGGGAATATTGCCAATAAGATGATAGTGGTCAACTCTCATAAAAAAGGAAAATCATTCATCCTTGTGTATTTCTTTTAGATATTTCAAAAATTTAAGCTATGTCCTATAATAAGTGATATATATTATATAGATACAAATAAAATCAATAACTAGAATTCAATATATATAACTGAGACAATAGTTTGATACAGTAATTCATGACTATGACATCTGCTATTTTTAATTCAGTTCTGTTTCACTCCATACCTATTGTGCTACTCAGTCTCATTTTTCCCCTTTCTGAAATAGTACCTTGTTGGTCACCCAGGACATTTTGACCTCTCTGTGGTCTCTCCATTAAATACAGCTATAGAATACACAGGAATAAGTTTGTAATCAAGTACAAATGACTAACAAGGAGCCCAATGTAGTCTTTTCTGCAGCACTCTCCAGGAAAAGAGTGGAGATTTGTCCAGAAAAAAATATCAGATGGCACTCTATTCCAGGCAAGGGTAAACTTTTTCCTGTCTTTCATAAGGGGCCAGAAGGTTTACACTGCAGCCAGCAGTTGCAGATGAATTGGAGCTCTGCCCGCAAAAACTCGGGTCTCTGCTTCTGTTCCTCAAGCAAATTCAATGTCAGCTAATTTCATGGCTAAGGTGCAATCTGGGATCTAAGGGAGGTTCCACCCATCAAGGAAAGAAGATCTCTTAGTAAAATAAGACTCACTCCCTTTACCCAAGCACCTGCCCTGTAGGAAGATGGCTGCACAGATTCTGGATACCATTTCTAACTTTCCAGGCAGTCTCCAGTATTCAAAAAAATCCAATCAGTATACTTATTTATTTATTTTATACACATATTTTTTTTATCAGTGCATTATAGTTTTTACATAATGTTGTAATTAGTTGTCACATATTACTAGATGCACACAATTCAGCAGTGCAATTTGGTCAATATCCCCCCCCACACACACCCATTCCTCTACCTCCCTCCTCCCATACTCTGATCCCTTGCCTTTCTTCTGGATGCCATGCTATTCCTAAAAACCCAAATACAAGGCAAATGGATGGCTATGGAATAAATTATGCTGAGTGAAATAAGCATAACATAGAGAACCAAGGGTCGAATATCTTCACTCATATGTGGAGGCTGGAGCTAGACCCTGCCATTGAGAAAAGAGGTCTATTATCATGTTTTAAATCCAGATAGGTGTAATGTCATTCAACATTTGTAGAGACGTATTGGGAAGGGTGGGGAGGGATAAGGGTGGATGATTGGGGCATCCTCTTGGGGTAAATCTAATTTTCAGAATTTATATTATATATATATATTTTTTTTCATTAGAAGCTTGTTTGATTGTTCAACAAATAAATTTCTGAATAAAATTTAAAAAAAGCGGCGGAGGGCGGAGCTGGGGCAGTGGCTCAGCAGTATTGCACTTTTCCTGGCATGCGTGAGGACCCAGGTTCAAACCCCAGTACTATATACACAACCAAGTATTAGAGCAATGAAAATCAGATGTAAAACTAAATAAAATTGATTCTCTTTTAAAAAAAGAAAGAGTTGCAGCAAACTATAAGCAAACTTTAGAGCAGTAGTGTGACCCAGTGTCCCACACACAAACATACAAATTTTTAGGCCTGGTTAAAAAAACAAAACAAAAACCAAATACAGTGACATAATTCTTATATCTATGAAGAACGTTTTTTATACACGTGGCTATAGTATATACAGTGATATTTATAACTGCTGGGAATGTACCTTGCTTTATCTCAGTTCCAATATTTCCCCTTCTCCTCCCTTCATATCATCCCTTGTTATTCTTCAAAATATTTGACAATGAATTACATATTTTTATTTTTGTACAGAAGGCATATTTTAATTTTTAACTAAATGTTATAGTCTCTTGCACATTCTCCTATGACCAATTAAATTTTCCTATGAGTTAACTATTTTCAAGTAAAGTAAATTGCCCAAAAGAGTACAAGATATGTGTTTTTTTTTTGTTGTTTTTTTTTTGTTGTTGTTGTTCAAAGTAAATTGGTAAAAAAAAATGTTTGGGGGGCTGCTTAAGCATAGTGAAGTGAATCTATACGAAGAAAGAAACACACAAAAAGCTAATGATGACTGGCAAGTGTGAGCACATGAAACTTCTTGCTAAAAGCACTTGAAGATGCACTTCTGGCATTATTAGCTCTGTGACTGCGGGTAAGTCAATCCTCCTCTTTAAAATTGTCCTCGTATCTAAAATCTAAAAATGGGCATATGATTATGGCTTTACAAGTTTCTTTTCTTCTTGTCATTTTGGTGATTCTGTTAATGAACTTGATTTCACATAATTGTAGCCTTTCTGAGGTTCCTTTTTCCTCTGCCCCATCAGTCCAACTGGGTGAAGTCCAGATAGTAAAAAGCCTCTGAGATTGAAGAAAACCACTCTGCTTTGTCTGTGACTCATAACTGTACCTCTATGTGTTCCACAAGTCTTCCATTTTATTAGATCAAGCTGCTTGTCTGCAGATGCTGTCTGACCATGAGATAAGTTAAGCAGACTCATCTGGACAGTGGTATGTGTTTGGAAACACAGAAGAACACTTTTAGAATAACTATGAAAGTCAAAGGACAAAATGCTTAGGGTTTTTTTTTTCCTAGCTGAAATTTGGCATATAGAATCAACTTTATAACTTGAATAAATTTAATGCTTTATAAATTTGTGTTTATTTAAATGAAAGGGAAATACAAAGTTGTTATATTTTGGGATTTGGAGACTAAGAGAATAAGCAATTCAAGTACAGATGGTCTCTAACAGAATGGTTGAACTCACAATTTTTTTTACTTTACGGTGGCATGAAAGTGATACACATTTCAGAGAAACTGTTCTTCAGATTTTTTAGTGGATCTTTTCCCAGCTAGTGATATGTGATCATCCAGGCTGTAGGGGATAAACAGTTAGCCTTAACTTCCAGTAAACCTTACTATCCCAAGGGCCAACAGCTGCTACCCTACAGTGTACTGTGTTGCTGGTATTTTGAATATTGGATTTTGTGCATCATCTGCCATTATGTTTATAAAGTACTCATCTGTATATATATGTGAGATATTCAACACTTTACAATAGACTTCATGTTAGAATCTCAACTATGGGCCAATGTTAAGTGTCCTAAGCAACTTTACAGTAGTCTGGGCTATGATGCTATAATGCTATGATGTTTGGTAGATTAGAGGTATTAAATGCATTTTTTGACTTATGGTATTTTTCAACTTATAATTTTACTTTTAAAGAGAGAGGGACAGTGAGAGAGAGAGAGAGAGAGAATCAATCAATATTCATTTAATGTTTTCATGTGGCTTTCATTGCTCTGACGTTTTGTTGTATACATGGTGCTGGGATTTGAACTTAGGCCCCTGTGCATGCAAGGCAAGCACCAAAACCACTAAGCCACCGCTCCAGCTCCTCAATTTATAATTTTTAAAATCAATTTGTAAACTAACATAGTTGAAGACTATATGAATTTTTATTTTTAAAGGAATGAAAATATTCACGTCTTTACTTTTCCCCTATGGTTATATATTTGATCATTATTATTGACATTTTCAGTTCTAGAGAAGATTAAGAAAGGAGTAGAAAATATTTTTAGTATAGAAAACATATTTTTAGGCTTTAATTTACCTAATTTTCCCTTGGCAGTTATCAGCATTTGTAAACTGAGGTTATCATGGTGTAAAATTTCTTGGTATCATAGTATATAATTTCTTCATCTGTACAAATGGCTTTGCAGATATTCTTTTAAATTCATCTCACTTCAATATGATAGTTATTTTCACTTCTGAAAAATGACAGTTGTCATTATTTTCCTGTTTTCATCTCCCTATTCTTTCAGAGTAAAGAAGTTTTGGTGGGGACATATTTCACCCCTCTGAAGAGTAAGTTTTCCCTCCTCCTGTGCAACTGGATGAGATCACAATTTTGGTCTACCACTTCATTATTTATTATGTTTGTCCCTACTGATATTTTTTCTATCCATTTAAACTTTTACTTGCATTTCTTTTATAGTTTTTCATATTCCGCTTAAAAATATCTATGGATTTTGACTATATTATTTTTGCTTTATAGCTTATTGATTATAGTACACATACCTAACTTATCATAATCATTAGTATTAGTTTTGCATTGATTGGTATAAAATACAAAAAGCTTGTCTGCATACAAGTGCCTTTACCCATCACCCTTTACGTTGTCATATATATTACATACATGTGTATTGGAAATCCCACTAATGCCAGATATTTTATCAGGACTATATTTTCTTTTTTAACATTCTATATTCTTCCTTACAGTAACTTTTTTAGTTGTTCACTCTTTTAATGATCTCAGAATGTAGGTTCTACTAGAGCATATTCAATGTCTTATATACAGCACATGTGCACACACACACACAGCATGCATCTAAATAAAAGTCAATCAGAGGAAAATATTAAGCAATGAATTCAGGGAAGTAACATGGAACCATATCATGTAGAATTTTTTAGGTCATTGTGATGATTTTTGCATTTAATCTGAGAGAAATTAGGCAATTGACCATGTTCTAAGCCAAGAAGAAGAAAAATATGATTTAGGTTTTTAAAATTCTGCTATATTAAGAATAGATTGCAATATATTAAGGTTTGAAGCAGGGAGGCCAGACACAAATTTATAAATCCAGATAAGAGGTGCTGGTGGCTTAGACTAGGAGGTGCGGACAACTGGTTGGATTCTTGATATAATCTGAGAGTAATGCCAATATGATTTTCAGATAGATAGAATGTAGAAATGAAAGGGGGGGAAAGGAGGCAAAGATGACTGCAAGATTTAAATTTTGGAGGTATCTTATTTCCAGCTCTATGCATGAATGTAATTCACAAAATGTTCTGGACAGGAGACATAAGTTTCAGGATGAGCTTACCTGGATGCTGTATAAAGTGATGAGGTAGATGAGTGTCCCTACAGAGCTGGTGTACATAGAGGAAAACAAGGAAAAATACCAGGTCTCAGGGTTTTTTCTATGGTTTCAATGTTTTTGTCTCTTCCAAAATTCATGTTGAAGCCCCAAGTGTGACAGAATTAAGTGGTGAGGCCTTTGAGAGATGATTGAATGGGGAGGGTTCTGCCTTCCTGAATGGGAATAGGTGCCTATGTAGGAGGACTTGATGGGGGGAATTTACCCATCTTTCCCTCTGCCTTCCAAGTGAAGATAGCTCTCCTTCCTGCAGAGAACACAGGATATTAGAAGCAGAAAGCAACTCTTACCAGACTACTGAACCTGCTTACACCTTGATCTTGGATTTCTCAACCTTCAGTACTGTTAGAAAATACATTTCTCTTCTTTACAAATTAAATTGTCTGTGGTATTTTGTTATAGTAGCACAGAGCAGATTAAAATAATACTCCAAACAACCAAAGATCTAGAAAAAAGGAGAGGAAAAAGTTTAGAAAGGGGAACTATTAAAGAGAAAGAAAAGGAAGATGTGTGTTATCTGGAAGCTAAGTGAACAAATTCTATGAATGAGGAGAAACTAATGTTTTATGTGCCACTGATAGAGCAAATAAGAGGATAATCAGGAACAGACTTTGATTTAATAACAACTAAAATCAATGTCCTTGATAAGAGTGGTCTTTGTAGAGTAGTTACAGGTGAAGTGGGGTCAAGAGAATTTTTTTTCCATTAAAAAAAAATCTTCTCTTGACCCCACTTACTTTTTCTTGGTGAAGCAAAGTAAGACTGTCATCCATGAAAGAGGAGTAGGAAGAGGATTTGTGGTTTTAATGAGCAGGTTATGAAACAGTCTTTGAAGAGATGGGAGTTAACGGTCCCTGGGATATTATTTTTCTGAATATTATGAATTTTTGCCTATGTGTGTTTGGTGTGGGCTTTTTTTATACTTCCTGATAGGTACTGAGCAGACCCTTTTGTTCTGAAAAACCACATCTTCCTTCTTTTCTAGGAAGGAAAACACCAGTAGAGCTTCATGAAGAATCCTAATCACTGAAAATCAGTGTAGGAGTGGTAGTTTAGCAGTCAGACAAGGTATAGTCTTATATGCCAGCCTAAGTAAGCTGCTTTATTTAACAGGTAATGAGAAAATAGTAAATTTTTTCAATGAGAGCAATAACATGCTTACTAATATATTTAAGGAAACATGCCTTGTCTTTCCAGTAGCCTTTTAAATGCAGTTGACTTTCCTGAATCATCATAATGAGTGCCTGAACACCAGGCATATCAGCAAAAGAATTCTACTTGCCACCTGCTCCCCTATAACTACTCTGAGACTATCCTTGACCTTGGCATTCTTGTTTTTGATTTCTGCTTCTGGACTTCTTGACTCATGAATACACTCATCCTCCTTTCTTTGAATTGCTAACTTTGTGTTTTGCTCTCAGTTTTGCCTCTCTGGAATAACAGCATCCTTGCAACTTTGGATGACCTGTTTCTTTTACTGCTTTTTGGTTTTGTGTGATTGTATACATTAGCTTCTGGACCAATTTCCTCTCTACCAACTTGTGAAGAAATTACAGGGGTGTAAGCTGGTTAAAATACTTTGCTAGTGGTCTTCGATGGATTAAAGAGAAAAATAAGAAGCTAGGAGAATATTTCACACAGCAAGTTCAGGGGTTAAGTAAGGATGTTCTGAACTAGGGCAGTTCAGGATTTGACCTAAAGCAGTTGTATTGTGACAGATATTACTAAAAAGGTAGTATGTCTTAATTATGATTTGACTACTTTCTATTAAGAATAGAAACTGAGTAGAATGAAATTGTTTGTGAAGTTGGAAATAATTCATGGGAATATTGAAGTCACATACACAAAGGAACATTGGGATGCAAATGTACCCACTGTGTCTTTAGCTGGAGCTGGGACATTAAATCATGTTACTTCCACTCATGTTTCACTATAGTCACACCAAAGATAAACAGGCTATGGAGAATATTTTCAATTTTTATTTCCTTTTTCTTTAAAATCTCATTTTTTCTCTCATCATACCATGGAAAGTCACAGGTACATGGTCACAGCAGTCTCCAGTGCTCAGTATTTAGAATGAAACTACATTTATCTCCTATAATGAATGTGAGATTGATAGTCTGTGTCTCAGCTACCAGGCATCAGTTCAAAGGGGATTTACTTAATAAGAAATTCATTGTAGTGATAATTTATTGTTGAGAATTGTGCTGTAGCATTTGAAGTAGCGATACTGAAATTTCTTCTATGTCACCTAAGATTTGGAAGAGTTTTAGTGTTCTCCATTCTCACCCAAAAACCGTCTCATAGTACAAATAATGACAAGATAAGTCAGAGCTTACCTTTGTGAGAAAATAATTACTATTTGAAAGGATAACCTCTGTTGTCTACATAGAGCTAAATGGCTTTTATGACTGACTAAATTTTTGCTTTATTCTCAAGTGTTTTGCTATCACAAAACTTATTCATTAATTTCACATTGAGGACTTTGGCCAGGTTTACAGTATCAAGTAGAGAGCTCCAGCCTAGAGCTACATATTTCAGGCCCACTCTAATTTTGAAGTGAAATGGGAAACTGTTGGAGCTCTACCCTAATCAAATTATTCAGATATTGCTGCATAATTCATTTTACCTTTTGTAGGTATAACCTTGTATATTTGCACAGATAATTTATTTTCAAATCATTGCTCATTACTCAGAAAGAAGTTTACATTTGATTACAAATAACATCCAGAGAAATATCTGGAAGGTAGACATTAATGCAATTTTAATTTATTTCCATTCCTTTGTTATTATTTCCTTCTTTCTTTAATCCAAATGCATCCATGCAGTTGGGCACATGCCAGTTTTTCTAGACAATTTTATGACAATCCATACTGATAATGTCTGTTTTCCAAGAAAACTCTGTAGCAACAATCTCATGCATTTTCATTCAATTTATTCTTTGAATGTCAGGAAGAAAACTGACTGAGCAATCATGGCAGTGATATTTCAGTAGCTAAACTTGTTATTTTGGAAGTAGGATTATGATTTAAATAGAATGTGAGCATAGTGACCTCTAAATCCCAGCCCTGGAGTCCTGATACTATGGTCTTCTCACAAGTCTCCAGAGTCCGGTTTGAATCCCAGGACTGACAGAAGGATGGTGCGTCCTGATCAGACAATGGATTCCTAGGTCCTCCTGACATAAAATTTTTATCAATCAAATTAATGAGTGGCTAATCACCCTAATGGAAATTTTCTTTCATTTAAAAGTAACTATTATATCAAGCTAAAAATAGGCATCATAAATGCTGTGATACACAACACATGCCATAGGTGGAAGATAGATCCTTAGAATGCCAAAACATATGCAATTTGAAGCATTCCTAGAGGTATAGAGGGAAAAAACACCAGGAGGAAAGTGAAAGAAAACTTGGGGATCATCATTCAAAACGAATGTAACTGGTGCCCCTCTTCAGTGTCTTAGCATTGCCCAGGTAAGCAGCTTAAGTTTTCATTTTTATTGCCATTTTAGATTGAGAATTGACCTTGACTACTCAGGTTTATAGATGAATGCACATGGTGGCAAAGTGGGACAAATGTAAAGAAACTGAAATACGCTGAGCTTCTACTATGTGTCAGACAAATCATTAGGTAAATTATTTAACTTCTTATCAAGTTAAGAATGCAGCAATAACTACTTGGGGACTCTAAAAATATTGTCAGAGGAAATGCAATGTGTATTTTTTAAGCAGTAGCAAGCAGGTCTGGTTATTACAAGTATCAGATCTCAGGGAAGTCATGTTGGAGGAGAAAAATAGACATATAAATTAGTTACTATTCCTCAAATGTACTGTCTCTAGGTTTAGGGAGGTATGCAATAGACTTTGTATATCAGGAAAATTTAACAGTTGGTTTTATGAATTATTTTTTCCTTATTCTGCTATCTCACCATCCATGCAGTTGATTATACTTTTTTTAAAAAATTACCTCAACAAGAAGACTAATTCAAAACTTCCAGAACTAAATGTAAACTTTAAATATTATTTGTGGAAGTTGCAACTTAATATGTCTTCAATTATTTCTTCCTCAGCTGACTTTTTTAATTTATTTTTTTAAATTCATTTGACATAGTCTTACATATTAGAGGGAATCCTTGTTACATATGCTTGCATACATGGATAATGACCAAGTAAGTTAAGACTGATCCTAGTCCAGGGTCTCCTCCCTTTGACCACTCCTTGCTCCCAAGTCTACCCTATTTTATCCCCATGTTATAGATAAAAATAAGCCTATACATATGTATTAATTTTTGAATTTTCTGATTCTCTTTTCCTGTCTAGTTGGGCTTTTAATGGGAGTGGAGGGCTCCTAGCTGCATTGATAACCCCCTAACCCCTCTCTCTCTTGTCTATTCCCCTCCCTTCTCCAGCCAGCTTCATAGTTATAGTTCCTCCTGCTTATGTAGAAATTCACCTATGTTGAGTTTATTTTTGAGCTTAGCTAACTTTCAGTCTGTCTTAGATTTTATTCTAGCATCCACATATGAGAGAAAACATTCAGCCCTTAAGTCTCTGAGTTTGGGATATTTCACTCAGAATAATTTTTTTCCATCTCCATCCGTTTGGTTGCAAATGCCATGATATCATTTTCTCTAATAGCAGAGTAGAATTCCAATACACACACACACACACACACACACACACACACACACTACAGTTTTTGAATCCACTGGTCCAAAAGCAAGGGGCATTTGGATTGATTCCAAAGTTTAGCTATATTATTACATCGATGTAGCTGTGTCTTTGTAGTATGTCGATTCTAACTCTTTTGGGAAAATACCCAGAAGCAGGATAGCTGGTTCATAAGGTGGTTCCAACCCTTGTTTTTTGAGGAGTCTCCATATTGCTTTCCAGAGTGCCAGCTGACTTTTTAAATCAGATGCTTTTAGATGTGTACATTGCAATAGAATATATAATGACGTAATTATAAAAACATGGAGTTTAGCTTCTTTTAATTCAGTTCCCACTATTTCTCCTTCCTCCAACCCTTTCTTTTACCTCTACTGCTCTTTCTGTTATTTACTAATAGTTTTTTAAAATTAGTGTCTTGTTGATGTTGATGAGCTTGACAACGTTATCTTCATATATGAAAGTAGGTAAGTTAATTCTGATTCATTCCATGAACTTTCCCTATCTCATCCCTCCTCCCTCAGCTTCCTTCCCCTTTGTCTATTACTCTGATCTTAGATGTATGCCACATTTTCTTCACTCATTGGTCTTGGTTGGTTCCATAGCTTAACTAATGTGAATTGTGCTGCTATAACATTGATGTGGCATCACTGTATGCTGATTTAGGTCCTTGGGATATATATTGAGGAGTGGGATAGCTGGATCAAATGGTGGTTTCATTCCCAGCTTTTTGAGGAATCTGCACACTGCTTTCCAGATTGGTTGTACCAATTTGCAGCCCCACCAACAATGTATAAGTGCACCCTTTTCCCCACATCCTTGCCAACATTTATTGTTATTTGTATTCTTGATAATTGCCATTCTAACTGGAGTGAAATGAAATCTGAGTGTAGCTTTAATTTGCATTTCTCTAATTTCAACTGACTTTTTAAACCCTTTCTCCAACCTCTTCATCCCGCTTGGATGACTTCACCTAGCACAATCATATTTCTGATAGTAGACTAAAGTTTTATGAAGAGATATGAAACTGCCTACAGGCCATATTCTTCATTATTGCCTTAATTTATAAAAGGAATGCCCTACGGTGGGTGTTTTGCTTTCATTCTTATGAAATGTTTGTTTTAACATGCAATTCAGTGGTCCTGGTCTTAAACACTATTGGGATATTGAGTGAATGGTTGAATGTTAGTGGAAACACTGCTTTTAACCAACTTTCTCCCACTTCCACTTCCATGCCTAGTTCTTTTCCCTCTGGCAACATAAAGCACAAAACATTACAGTCTGTCCCTGACCATCATTCTTTGTCTATTGAAAGCATTTTCTAGACTTTTCATTAATAATAAATAGTAGACCTCAAATTATAATTGTGACTCATTATTTAAATAATGAGTTATGTTGGTTAATTTTTTAAGTGTGAGATATATCAATTTAGGAAAAATATATCTCAAAACATGACTCTGGGCAAAATATTACACTGCTGGAATATTCACAGAATTGTAAATTTGAAACAACTGGATTTGTGGGTACAGAATGTTCCATGTTGTGTCTTTGAATTAAACACAATCCCCAAAAAGTTATTAAGAGCTTCACCTGTTCTTAATACTGGGGTTGGTTTGAAGCTGAAAGGATTTTCAGCTCTAATGTCTTTGCTAGGTTCAAAAAAGCAATTTAATACTGCCTGAGACCCCTTTATGAATGTGAAGTTCCCCGCTGCTTTTGAAGAGCAGCCTCTTGCCCTTGAATCTTTGAACAATCACTGAAGAAGACGTCGCACAAGGGGGTGCAAATGGTGCATATTAACTGCAGCAACTGCACACAATCCAAGATGAATGGTTTCCTCCTTTCCCCTCATCCCTGGTGATTAGGAATAAATTTGTTAGGTATGTCCAGGAAACTAATTACATCATCATGAGGAATATCCCAGCCGGGAAATCTTTTCTTTTCAGTTCAAAAGAATGGCCAGCGGCTACTGTGTTTAATCCAGTCATCTGCAGGAGATAGTGCCAGGGACGGGAAAGCAGCGCTGCTCCTTGGGAACATCTGCTCACAGAAAATGATGGGAAATTAACCATGTACTCGGGAGGCAGCTGGAAGGCGTGCGGTAAACAGGCATTGGGGAAAGGCTCACCAGGTCAGAGCAGATAAAGTAGGGAAGGAGCTAATGAAACCTAGAGGCCCAGTGCAGTGGGAAAATCTTGGTTTATTAAAAAATGGCCTTTAGAGGCAGGAATCCTGTTCTTATGTATCAGTTCTGAACCTCACTGGCTGTTAGTCAGCTTTTAGTCAAAATACCTGGCAAAAACAACTTAGAGGAGGAAAGTTTTATTTTGGGCCCAGGATTTCAAAAGTTCAGGTCATGGTTGGCTAGATTCATTGCTTTGAGCCTGAGGTGAAGGAGAACATCATGGTGATTATGGTGGAGGGATATGGCGAAGAATATTGCACAGCTGGGAAGTAGGCATGCACACACTCACACACACACACACAAGCATACCAGGATACCAGGGAAAAGGTACAGTCCCCTAGGGCATGACTTCAGTGAACTACTTCCTCCTGCCCTGCCCTGTATAGTTATCACCCAGAGTCCATTCAAATTATGAATTCATCAAATGGATTAATCCACCCCTTCATGATCCAATCACTTCCCCAAATTCCTACCTCTGGACCTTTCCACATCAGGGACCAAGTCTTCGAAACACAAGCCTGGGGACCCTTCATATCTAAACCATTTCACAGGCTGAAGCTACTTTTCTTTTTGGAGACTTCTCTTCTTCACCTATAAGATGTGGACTGGAAATTACCCTACAGGATTGTTATGAAGATTAAATATATAAGCTATAATGTTCCAGATAGAATTTAGCTTTTATAGAGGTATACCAAATCTTATCTAGCACTACTCACTCACATTTCTTAGAACTACAATGGTATGCAGTTAATAAGCATATTATTTTAGCATAGACAAATAGGATAGGGTAGAAGTGCCCTCAGGACAGTTTTTCTAACCCTGCATTGAATTTCATGAACGATTAGTATGAATCTCTCCATTTTAGTGACAATAAAAAGAGACATTAATGATTCAAGGAATATATGATGAAATAATAGCTCTTATTTAATTCTTAAAAATTCAGAGATGTTCATATTAAACTCTGAGATTATACCCAAGCACACACACATATACACACACTTCATTTACATGTATATATACATACGTGCATATATATGTTTGTGTGTGTGTGTGTGTGTGTGTGTGTGTGTGTATTTCCCCAAAACTTTGAGTCACATAGGTTTCAGTGATCTGGGAGAACCAGAGATCCTCTGGTTCAAATTCAGAGTTTACAGAGGAAGAAACAAAGGCCAGAGCAAGCCTACAGACTTGGCTCTGCGTTTTGACAGAGATAGCTGGTGGCAATCAGTTACTTGCTCCCCATCCCCCAAAAGGAGCAATTGCCAGAAAGTGCCTGCATAGCAAGATGTTTCCCCCAACTCTCTTAGCAAAGCAGAATAATAATTCAGCCCGCTCTCACCAGTGGAATGTGAGTGAATGTTATGTCACTTGGTTGAGAGACAAAGAGGTTAAGAAACAGATGTGGCTTCCCCTCTATGTTGAAGATGGCAGGGCCATTTTTGGGTCTGGATGACAGTGTGAAACAAGCTGTTCACTCTTTCTGCTCTACCCTCTCTTGCAGATAATTGATGTGTCTGAGCAAGACATATATTTCTTTTGTGCTAAGCCAGAGTTTAGTTGCTATAGCAGTTTTATTTTAACAGTGTGAAACTAGGTCCTAGATTTTGCTTTTCCTAATTTACCTCTACAATGGGATGCTCTTCTTCACTTATTGGTGTTAAGGTTCAAATAAGGCCACTGGCCCATGGAAGTCGGATGGCTTTAAAGAACAGTTTTGGAATGAATGCTCTAAGAAGAGGTAATGCCCAAAGAAATAAATTAAGAAGTAGAGTGGACAGCATTTGGATAAAACATAAATTGTATAGTCAACTCTTGAATAATTATGCTAATAATTGAAACTCATTGCTTTTCTTGCATAGAAACCAAAATTTAAGGGAAAGTTTTACAAATATCATGACATCTGTATTTCTTTAGAATGGCTATTTTGCCTTAAATCTGTATGTTTACTCTAGACTATGTGAGAAGCAACACAAAGCCAAAAGAAAGTTTTGATGTAGTTCAACTTCTGAGTACCAATACATAAGTCTCTGCAGACAAATTGTGTGAGCTAAATCCTGATGATGGCATTTACTAGGTTTGTGACCATGGGAATATCACATAACTATGATATGCAATGCCTTAGTTTCCATATGTAAAAGGAGACTGTGGAGTTCAAACTTTATAGGGTTGTTAGGATTGCATGGAATAAGGTTTACAAATTGCCCAGCAGAGAAACATACTCAATAGATGCTTTCATGGTGTTCAAAATGGAGTGAGAACATAGTGCTTGATTAAGGATTATTGAGAAGCTATCCAACTGAAAAAAAAAAAAGAATTATTTGAGTAAGTCTATGAAGCCTCTAGAAACTTATCGTATGATTTTTGAACCTTGAATATTAGATAAATCAAGTATTTTCCTTAAGCAATAACAAGAGTAATAAGAGGGTGATTTGTTGCCATTAGCATTCTGGGAGGTGCAAACGAATCTAGTAGACATTTTGCTACTTCTAACTGTCCCAATCATTTCCCATAGTTTCAAAGGTAATGGATGTGGAAGTCTATTATAAGGTGTGTGGACCTTTTACAAATTCACCCACTTGTTTTCCCATTCAGTATGCTTATCAAGTGTTGACCAGGTATCATGCACTCTGGTAAGGATTAGGGTGGTTATTTGAACAGTTTAGTTATGGCAGTGCAGTTAGTGACAGATAACAGTCAAGGACACAAAGTCTTACAATCAAATGTGCTGAATTACTGGAATACACAGAACATTATGAGAATAGAGGAGAGTGAAATGATTTTTCTGATTGCTGAAATGGTTTTTCCTTCCTTTTTTAGAATAATTGATCCTAGATCTAAACTTTCCTTCAATTAAATTACAAGGTCAGGATAAAGAGATGGTTATCTCTTTCTCATGTTATTAATAATGCTTATAGCAGGAAACATAATCTGGGTTTTCTGAGTATCAGGATTTATTACCAAAGGTAAAATATTGGTTTAGGCTTTACCTTGTTCAAAATTTTCCTGTGTGCCTCTATTACTTCGGTGTCATCACAAAAATGTGTGCTTTATCCTCATGGAAACAAAACAGTTCTTGGTGAGGATGGAATTTAATCTTTTGAGTTTGTCTATGGATAATAAATAGATTCAGTTAGATGCAGCATAAAGTTAGGAATTCATATAGGAATCCCTAAGAATCTTGGGGGCTTGTATTTCCTGGGCCCTCAAGCCAGGTATCTTGAATCCCTTCATAGCTTTACGTGACCAGGCATGTGTGCTCCTGGCCTGTTCTCATTGAGGCTCACCACTGCTGCCAGGTGGAGGAAAAGCTGCTCAGAACAAACCCAGAATGCAGCCAGAAAAGTCTATGACCAGAACATGTTGAAAACAAGAGCAGAAAAGATTTTCTGTGAATATATTTTTTCCCTGTTGACTTCTTATTTGCCGACTAGAGTAGATGACTAATGGCACTGGATGGTAGATGTGTTTGAGGAATAATTTTCTAGCAATACAGCTTTATGTTCAATTTTAATAGCTTTTTATTATGCAAGTAATACACTAGTCATCGTGGAAAACATAAACTATAGAAGAACCAAAACATAAAAATTACCCACATCCTGTCACCACTGGCTTCTTGATTTTTCCTATGCATATATATACATAACATGTATTATTCCCATTGCTTTGTAATCCTCAACATTATGAGCATTGACGGAAGTCTGAGAACTAGAAAATTCTCAAACGTTATTACTGTCCCTTCATGTTTGATGGTCTAAGATATCCTTGATCTACATTTTGTTGAAGATGACATTGAGTACACACCTAGGTGAGATTTAGACATGTATTCTCTCTTTACGAAGTACTCTCAAGTATTCTGGTAAAGAGAAAAGAACATGAGTTACGGAAACAGAAGGAAATGGTTTAAATTTTAGTTTGTTTACTAGTTGTGTGACTTTGGCAAAATATGCAAAACTACCAACATCTGACCCTTTTTGACATACAGAAATTACAGTTTCATAGGATTTCATCTAATTCTGAGTATAGCTTTTTCAACGATTAACTATGGGATGATAGTATTAAATAAGGTTGATATGTGAATTAATTTAGATATTTGTTAAGTACCTGGCCTATAGTAGATGTTCAACTGATGTTAACTCCCTGTTCTAAAATCTTCAGTGGAAATATAGAGCATGCTTGGGGATGAAGAGGCAGATGCCATATGGGAGTAAATGTGCAAGAAATTTTTCAAGGGGAATGCTTCTAAGAGAGGCTGGAGAAAGGTGAGATCAAGATTTAGGTCTGACTTCAAACCAAGAGCTATTCGATTGAAGTGTGTCGATCACCATGTCATTCTAAAAAGGTTTGTCAAGGCTGGCAGGACTCCTGGAGTCAAAGTTGCCTCTCACAGGAGGCATTAGCTCTTGGGAATGGGCCCACATCAGTCTCCTCACCCTGCTCAGCTTCCCCGGCTAGAGCAGCTAGGGAAGTGCAGCCTCGGAGAAGAGGAGGCAGGATTTTCAGGGCCTTCCTGCCAGAGATCAGGGAGCCATAGTCATCACTCTTAATGTTCTTCAATATTTTTAGAATGTTTTGAATTTGAATTGGTGGAATAATTAGGATCTGGAAAGTCTAGGAGCTGAGATGTGCAGCACTTACTGTGTCTTCCTTTACACATGCTACCTTCCTGCCCGCCAGTGCAATCTTGACTTGACTCCTCTGCTCAGCCACATCCTGAATGCCTTCTCCCCGACACCAGAAGCCATCCTTCCAACCTACCGTGCCTTGAGAGCTGTACAGCCCTGAGGATGAGATGGGGTTCAAGATCAGCACTAGCAAACTCTCTTTTTTATTTTTGGTTCTTCTATTGAGATTAAGAGTCCTGTCATGAAATAATTGTCATTTTGTCTCTGAGCAACAGAGTCTAGAGAAAGAAAATAGAAGAGCTGATTGGTATAATGCCCTGGGACTAGAATCATCACGACTCTCCAATTATGGCCAAGGATTTTACTGCCTCTAGTTATGATAATAGTATTGTAATTTTCTGAGTATTAATGAGCTGATGAGATGGTAAGATACCTCAAGATATAGACACTACCCTTCTTTTTTTGTCATTTACAGAATGACATAGGAGCAACCTATAAAAAGTGATAGAATATTTTAGTTTGGGGCCGTTATGAAATACTCTGTCATTTTTTCTAGTTAACAAAAATCACATGCTAATGTCACCTAATCAGAGCAAGAGATGATTGACAAACCTGTCATGTGTACACAGTTTTTCAGCTTCTCTAGAGATTTAATACATTTTAGCAGTTATTATAATTGTGTTAGAATTTACTCTTTGCAAAACCATCAAAGTCAATGAGCTAATATCAAAGTTTATATTAACAACTCAAAATAGTTCCAACCTTTAAATTGTTGACATGGAAACACATCTTTCTTCACCTTATCAGAACTCTGCACATGTGCCTGTGTGGACTGGGCTCTGGATTAATCGGAAATATACTATTCGATTGTGCCTGCAAGTTAGCAAGAGTTATGAAGAGAAATATTATTATTCATGTGTTCTGTATATCTACAAAAAACAATCAGTCTAATGGTGCCACCATGTTGGCTGTTTTTCTGTCCTGTTTTATTAAGCTCTTATAATTCTCATACAATCTGAGTTTTCCCAGCTTCTGCACTAGAGTAATTAACAGATGTTTACTTTGAAGATGAGGTAAAAAGCCCATTTCTTGTCAATGTTATGTTTAAAAATTGAATGTATTTTGTGAGTTTAGTAAACAGAATTCAAAGGAAATGTGATAAGGAAAAATGGTAGTTTATACAGCATTACTTCTTAAACTGCGTTCGGAAAAGGCATTAGAGGGGCTTGGGCTAACCATGCAGTTACTGGAACACACATGTCCTGAACCTCAGTGGTTCACTAGGGATCTGTTTTAACCATAAGGGTCTCACTTGGAAGGGATGGCTTTGTTCAGCTGTTTGGGATATTGGTTGTGATTGTCAGAGTGCAGAACCTGGTGCTTGAATGCCATGTGCTCCTCCTTTGTGTTGCTTCACAAGAATTTTTCTTTAGTGGAAAACCATGTTTGGGAAACAGTTTGGTATAGCTGTGCATTCAGAATTCAGCTATTTCCCAAGTACCAGTAAACCCAGGAAGGTAGGATGCCTCCTCAGGGGTTCAGGGAGGGCAGATCAGGTGAAAAGCACCTTTTTACATACATCACAATTCATTTTTGCGATTTTCACTTCAGTACTGCACCTATGTGAATATGAAATTAAAAACAGCATGGAGGAAAGTTCTGGCAAACTTCACTGGAAAATACCCTAATAAACATTGTCCCCTTCGTTGATTTTCAGAGACTTTGACTATTAGACTCATGGTGATTCCTGACAACATCATTACAGAATGTAATGTTCCTTTCTTTGAATTCCTGAGATCATCAGGGAGGGAGGATGTGGTGCTAAAACCCAAGTCAATGAATAAAAGGAAACAATAGATATCTTTACACAGGCCCTGATTGAGGACGTGGTTTAGGACAATCAGTTTGAGCCTTTGAGTAACGGGTGTCACAGGGTCTGCCAATTAAATGATTAATCACTTTGGGTTTCAATATTTAGTAATAAATACAAGCCTTTCCCATCTGTATTGTGTTAACATGTAGTGCCACATCCATCCATCCATCCATCCATCCATCCAACCATCACATATTTATCATTACCCATGTGTCAACCATGGTGCTTGTGTTGAGGTTATAAAAACTGCTGTTTCATGGACTAAAGATGCCAACAGTAAGGGTTAGAGAACTGAGAGTATTTCTCTAACTATATTGACGGGTCTTATAGAATAGGGTTCACATGACCTTGGTGCCTAGTACAGGGCTTGGCACAGGGCCTGGACACACTTGGAATACTGCGAGCTATAAATATTTTTGCTTACCAAGAGTAAGTAAAGTCTATTTATTTAGATTCTTGCTAGCAGTAATAAAAAGACAATCAATGTTGTAACAGTTGGCACAGATCACACTTCCCCGTCACATTCCATCAACTCCTGTACACATCCACCGAGCCTATGGCTAATCCAGAATTCATTCCTCATAAGTGCTTCTGTGCGGGTCCTCAGAGCCAAATAAAGCCACTTGCTCCCATCAGCAATTTAGCAATTTGAACAAATCTGAGTTGTTGTCAACTCTGATAATAGCTCATAGACATTAATTAATTAGAACAAAAATACATCCTCAATTATCTTGACTCTAATGATATTTGTAAAATTTTGGGGAAAGTATGTGAATACACCATTTCAGGCTGTTTTTTTTGTTGTTGTTGAATATTTGTGATTAACCTCCTATCAGTCTATTCTCTCTTTATGGTAAATTTTACTTTTGTCATAAAAAGTGTGGTTTGCCAAAGAAAAGATGGGTGTCTGATTTTATTTTATGGGGTTTAAGAGAAAAAAAATTTTAAAATGTGAATAATCAAAGCAGAAGTCATGTGGTATTTGATGCTGAGTTTAAACCCTTCTGTTATGACTGGCGAAAGTGGTACCAATGCCTATGGTCACATTAATACGGCATGTCACCTTCTATGGTAGCACTGCACTCATCTATTGGTCCTACTCCCTTAGCTTGGCCAACTCCACTTTCTCAGCTATACCTTCATCTTTCTTCCTAAATGGCTTTTGTTCTGAATCAGCTGGAGAAATCAGCATCAAAGAACAGTTAATCTACCTGTGCGAAGAAGGGCTCAGGGAAGGAATATATTCCTGAGGATATACACACATATCCAGGCAATAGAAGAATCTTACATTAGCCCTTGAGAGATGAATTAAGGTCCAAGCAGAGCTCAGGGACCCTTTATACTTGAGAAGTCTTTCTTTGGCTCTAAGGATCTGGGTCTCTTGACATCACAGTCTGGAGAATATGAATTTCAATGAACCAGAAGACAGATGGGGCCAGCTGCAGGGGAGGACAATCTGACCTTGCTGTACACACTTAACCATTGCTTAAGATCAATTTAAGGTGAAGTTGGAAGGTTCAGTGATGGTGAAAGTCAAATGGTTGGAAATAAATGAAGGGGTCTTATGGATTTGGGGACCCAGCTATTGATGTTGTTACAGTGGAATATTATACACTGGGTTTCAAGTTGTCAAACTTTTGGATTTTTTTTAAGGACAATTACAATTTCAGATTTTTATGTGAACCTATTAAAGACACTTTTGAGGCACAAATAAAAAATACATATAAAATGCCAGGATGAAACCTATGTTTTAGAGTTAAGATATATTCTTAACATAGTTGTCTTTGATTTTCCATCTCCTGAAAACATATGGCCAATGGAACCACATCCCTGGATCTTAAAGGTTATCTGAAGGGCAGAGGCTCTTGCCTACCTTGGCAAAGGGAAAATCAGTCCCTGGTGTCCAAATTTCCCATACTACTCCTGCCTTGGATATCTGGAAAAGGGACAGGCTCCATAGAAGCTAGAACTACTTTAGATTTCTGAAACAGAATTTAACAGAAAAGTATTTTTAATCTCTAAGAAAATAGGAATCAAACAATTCTGCAGTGAAACCAACAATCCTCAGAAGCAGAGGCTAAAAGATGGTGGATGGACATGTTCCATGGAGATGCCAGGGTACTCCCTGTGGTCCTTTAATGATCTTAATACTTCACAAAACCCTTCCAAGTGCATCATTTCATTGACTTGTCATTGTGAAGGAGAAACATTATTTCTCTACTACAAATAAATAAAGTGAGACTCACAAAAGTGAATTATCAAGCAACTTTACATGACTGTTAAATAATGACTTGGGAGTTGTGGTCCTCATCCTAAAGGGACTTTCATCAGATTGTCTGATCTTCCTCTACAAGGCTACACATGTGACCTAGTTCCTTTCATAACCTCACATTTGGCCATTCAAAGAGAAACCATTCAGTGACATGATCCAATTTAAATGGTGACATTTCTCCTAGTCAATTTACTGTTTTTGACAACTGTTACCATATATGTCCAGTGAAAGAATATAAAATTAAAACAAATTATTAATGGAATAAATTCAAGCAACAGCAGACTCTAACTTGTGTGAGCATGCTGTTTAAATAATATGAATGTAAGCATTGCTATTAATATTATCGTTGGTTAGAGGACCATTTAATTATTAACAAACCAACGCATCATTATGACAAAAATAATTAGATGATAAGATTCTTCCCTAAACTAATTTCTTATTTTATATCTTTTAAGATTCTTCACTAAACTAATTTCTTATTTTATATCTTTTAAGTTTCTTCAGGATCTCAAAGGCATGTAAGGCATTGCTACCTTCTTCCAGCGGTTTTCAAGCCCTAATATGCATATATGTCACTAAAGGATCTTGTTAAAAGGCATATTCTTATGAACAGGTCTGGGGTGGGACTTGAGATTCTTCATTCCGCTGGGACTGTACTGAGAGTGACAGAGTGCCCTAGCCCTCTGAAAGGGTGGACTAACTACCAACTTGGGAGACAGCCTTCCCTTAGAAACTCTAAGTAGATGGTTGGAAATGAAGTCCTCTCTATAGTTTTTGTTGCTGTAGTCGTTGTTAAAAAGGTGCGACTCTAGCTACATTGTGTTTGAACTCCCGACACTGGGCTTGCTATATGCTAAATTGGCTGCCAGCTTTTCTAACCAGTCCAAAGAATGTCTTTTGTAATATCATATTTTCTAATTGCATATTTTCAAAGACCTTTTTATTTTTGTTGTCTAAACAGCTCATTCCAGCACCTCAATCAATTTTGCCTTGTGTTAGCATTTTCTCCTGAATCAAGCAGGTCCCTTGTGTCACGTATATGGTTACCTGAAGACATTTATGGACTGTAATCACCATCCCTGCTGAGCAGCCTCTTTTCTAGGCCATAAAGATTTAGTCACAGTCCCTTCTCAAGCTTTATGCTCCTGGTCCTTGTTACATGCTTTCAATCCTTTTTTGTATTTTTATACTAATTTCCTGTTTCCTCCCTAAATGGAGGGTGGAGGAGTGCAAAGAAGGTTGTGTGTAATTGAGAGACTGCTGATTTAGTCTTTGGAAGCACAATTTCCCAGGGAACTGAGATAGGACAGGAAATGGAGCAGTAATTGAGGAGATAGAGCCTTCTTCTTGCTCCCCCCACCCCCAGTGCCTGAGTGCCACTCACATTGACTGACTGTGTTCCCAGAGAGCACAGAGAGATTCCTTGTATATGAAGACATCTACTTTATGAACTTCTTCTCCACCAAGATTCTTTTTTTTTTTTCAGGGCTGAGGACCGAACTCGGGGCCTTTTGCGTGCGAGGCAAGCGCTCTGCCACTGAGCTAAATCCCCAATCCCCACTAAGATTCTTTAGGGTGCTAAAATCATTCTCAAACTATTTTGAATAATAAAGTAAGCAAATGCAATTTCTGGTTGCAGATAGTTTACTTGTACATATATAAAATAAAATCTAGCATAAAATGCCACATTTATTAGCCAGACATCAGCCAGAGAAACAGAAGGAGAGAGAGATCGGTCAATTGGAAAGAACTGGCTTGTGAGATTGTGGGGGCTGGTAAGAATCAAGTCTATAGGGCAGGAAAACCTCACTGTTAGGTATTTTGTCAGCCTTGAATGAGTGAGCAGGGAAGGGTGACTGAACCACAAGGGAGCCTTATCTGACAGTTAAAACGCCTGCTTGTAAGTCAGGGCTTGGCATGTTAAAAACTCCCCAGTCATACTTACTTCCCCTTGAGAAAAACTACAGTTTTGCCAGTGTGATGGCACATGGCAGTAGTCCCAGTGACTCAGGAAGTTGAAGATGAGGTGGGAGGATCATAAGTTCTAGGCCAGCCTCAGCAACTTAGACCGAAACAACTTACTTCGCAAGACCCTATCTTAAAATAAAAAATAAAAGAGCTGAGGATGTATCTCAGTGGTGAGGTGACTTGGTTCAATCTGCAGTACATGAGAGAAAGAAAGAGAGAGAGACTATTGTTTCAAGAGAATTTTACACCCTACCTGGGGCCAGACCTTCCCTTATCAGAAGCTATCACAGTCTCTAATCACCTTGGCAAACAGAACATGAAAGCCCTCAGAAAGAAACTTGCTGAGGGCTAGTCAAATGGTAATAAACCAATTAAGGGGACAGGAAATTGAGGTAAAAACAGGTTGACTCAATTTCCTCAAAATATCCAACTCTATCCATCAGCTCTTGGAGATCATTTATGCAGATCTTATGCTGTTAGTCAAAAGTGAGAAGGTGGATCTAGGCCGACTCTTTAAACTGGAGGGCAAGAGGGGTGTATGTAATCCCTCTCCTCTCTGAGAGGACCCACTGTCTCTCTTGAGAATGTTCCCTTTTCCCCTTTCCTCTTCCCTCAGATAAACTCATGCCTGTTATTCTGAGTGACACGTCTGAAATCTTTCTGGATTGATTACAAGAATGGGGTGAAGGGCCCTTGTGCTGCCTCAGTTTCACACAAGGCTTCATGCCCTGTAACAATCACCCAGGAAGGACTGAAACTCCCAGGCCTCTGTTCAAGGCATATTTCACAGTTAGGATTCTTTATTCTTCAGAGAATCCAAGGATTTATCTCCCTTAGAGGGATAGCAGATGTGGCCTTGGACCTGCCGAAGGCAGAGAGCTTAATTAAGACCCTTATCTAGAGACAGAATACTAGAAGGACTACTTCTTCAGTACAGGAAAAATTCCCCAAACAGACAAAGAGAAGAATCAAGAAATCTGTAGAAAAATTGGAGGAAATAAAAAACCTACCATGAGAAATCAAAACTCCAGCTTTTCATTACACACAGACAAAATTCACATGTAGATTATTTACATGGCATGAGAAATAGAAATATTAGTGGGGAGTCTGATTCTACTACTATCACTGGTGTCTAGGTCTTTGTTGTCCCAAATAGAACTGAGCAAGACACACAGAAGTAACAGACAAAGCACAGATTTGTTGAAGTTGAAGGTGAAAGCTACACTCCATGACGCAAAGCTGAGTCGAACAAGAGAAAGGCTTAAGGCCCTGATGTCTGGGAATTAGTGTTTTTTTGTGTGTGTGCTGATTTATTTATTTATTTATTTATTTATTTATTTTTGGTGCAGCTTAGTCTTACATAGTGAAGGGATTCATTATTACACATTTATACGTACACACGACATGATAATGTAACTTGAACCTGATCCTTACCTGTGATTCCCCACTTCCACTCCCCAGTTTCGCATAATTGCTGCATACCCCCCACTTACAGCTATGAATGTATATATACACATACATAATTTTTTAAACTTTATATGCTGAGCTGTGAGCTGTTCTCTTCCCTATCTGGACCAGATTGCACCTTTGCCCCATTTACTCTCATTGATCACCTTATGATACCTGATTTGAATACTGTACAATTTTCCTCATTGGTTACTTTAGAAAACCTCTTTAGAATACTGTCTACTTGGGCTGGAATGGTGGCACAGTGGTATTATGTTTGCCTGGCATGCATGTGGACCCAGGTTTAATCCCAGCACCATACTTAACTCCCATTGGTTATTTTAGAATACAGAATCTGTGGCAGAAGTTATCATGGGTGATAAGTACCCTGGCAGGAGTTGTCATGGTCATGGGACTTATGTTAAGCAGGAGCATGATGATTCATCTCCCTGTCTTGTCTTCCAGCAACATTTTTCTTGCATACTGCCGCTGCCATCTTAGCCTGACACTACGTCACAAAGCGTGGGACACCAAAGAAGCCAACATAAACACACTCTGTGAGGATAGGTTAGAAACACAGGACAAGTAGAGATCCCCAGGGGAACCTTAGGAAACAGTTATGATGAGCTCATGATGGGGCAAAATGTGCACAGTCAAAGACCACGTAAGGAAATATACAGGATGAAGGAAATTCAGAAGACAAAAACACCCTAAGTACTCGAATTAAGCAGACACTTTAAAATAAGTAAGTTAGTAGTGACTAAACAGAGAAAAATAGGAATAAGAGACCTCAAGGAAAGAGCTATTGGGCAGGGGGCAGATTTGTAGTCCAAAACACTTTCCAGAAACAAAAAGAAATTTCAATTTCAAAAAAAAATAGATAACTTAAAATAGCCTTGCTAAGATCCAGTAGCTTTCCTGTGTTGAATGGGGTATTTACTACTACTTATTCTATGTTCAAAATATTAAGCACAGACACATGTAAGTTATTTAAATTCTGCTGATGATCAAAATGGAGACATATGAAAAATTATTCTTAGAAATGCAAACATTGATTTCCGCCAGATTTTCTAAATCTTTTTAAAAAAAACTTCATAATTCTAATTATGTACTGTGCTCTTTTCAAGCCTTCAGATATTTTAGGAACCACAGATCCACATACACGTGCTCCTGACTACAAGTTAAAAACATAATTGCATACTTAATCAATGATTAGTTTTTGGTATCTTTAGTTGAATGTACTTTGTGAATACTTTCAACCTTATTTTATGCTTCAGTGAAATTTTAATAATTTTTCCCATCTTCTCAATAGGGTTAGGAAAATTCATGTCATACCAGAAAGTTTGCAAATTCCATGTTATTGAGCAATGGATGTCTTATAACTAAAATACTGACCCAGGGATTGTGGCATCAGCTTCTTCTTAGATTCCATCTATGATCACTTTGTCAAATGAGATTTTTACAGATATGTTTATCCTTTTAACGAGATACCTCTTCTTTTGGCCAAAACCCTCGGTTAAAGGATTTTGGTCTCCACTTAAAATATATTTGATGATATTTTATTAGAATCTTTTGGAATTTTATCTCTCAAGTGAGTGACTGAGTCTATGTAGCATCTCGTCTGGCTATTTGACCCGTCCGTCATCTTTTACTTTTGGGACCTCTTTCTATCAGAATATTCTATGACAGTAGATCTTTCCTCCTTTAGTGAATTTGCTTACACATGTGAAAAAAGACTTCTTATCTTTATTTAAAAATTAATTATCATTACTAAGAGAAAGTGAATGCTTATAGAGATAATGTTTCCATCTGATTAAAAGTAAAAAAAAATCCTATCATATTCATTATTCTTTTGTATTACATCTCTTTTTGTGAAAATTTAACTTTTTTAATTTTATTTTTCAGTTTATTTGAAAAGACATACTATACTTTATCTATTATTCTTCCTGTAGCTGCAGTGATTTTATCTATTTAGTCAGTTGATCAAATGTGCATGCTTTAAACTAAATGCTTGTCATTACTACCACAGACATTTAAGAAATTTTCACCTGTCTGGTCAAAAACAAAACAAAATAAAACAACAAAACAATCCCCAAACATGTTAAGGCTTATACTGATTGTTTCTTATGCAATCACCAAAACTCTTACTCTTTAAGGGGCTTGATTTTTTTCTTTTTTCTTTTTTTTAATTCTAAGGAGAGAGAGGGACAGTGAGAGAGTGAGAGAGAATTAATATTATTTAGTTTTTCATGGTGGTGCTGGGGTTCAAACCCTCATCCTTGCACATGCTAGGCAAGCGCTATAATTGCTGAGCCATTGCTCCAGCCCCTTGATTTCTTTCTTTCTTTCTTTTTTTTTTTTTCCAGGGCTGAGGACTGAACTTGGGGCCTTGCACATGCTAGGCCTTTATTTCTTTTTAATAAAGAATAACATTTAGAAATCAAAAATTAAGAGATGCCCATCTGATATTCCTCCTGAGAACAGTGTTGGGAAGATGACATGGCTATATATTGCCTTAGTGAGAGCTGCAGAAGAGAGTGATTTCAAATTGTGAGTATATGTTGTTATTTTCTAATTTTAATCAAGCACTTCTCATTAATTTAACATATTTTAAATACAAATGTCTTAAAAATTAATTTCCCTATAGCATACTTCTTTAATTTTTATCTTTTCACCAAATTTTTTTGTAATTGATTCTTTTCCTTTGTGGTCTTTTGTCACATTGACCTTCTTGTTTACATTCTATAATTACTTCTTTGACAGAGATGATTAGAAACAACTTCAGATAGAATTTTTTTTTTAAAGACAGAAGGACAGTGTGAGAGAGAGAGAGACAGAGAGAATCAATTTTTATTGAGTTTTTCACATGGCTTTCGTTGCTCCAACACTTCGTTGTGTATGTGGGTGCTGGGGTTTGAACCCGTGTACTTGCACATGCCAGGCAAGCACCGTAACCAATGAGCCACCACTCCAGCCCCTTCAAATAGAAATTTAATGTGACCTACAATGAAGCACAGAAACATAAAGGACCTAAAATTGAAATAAGTGTTAAAAGGCATGAAGAGAGAGTTGACTGAGAACTTCCAACTTTCTCCAGTGGGAACTCTGAAAGAAGAAAGTAGAGAAAATGTGTGAGAGGCATGGATTCAAAAGATGATGGATAAGCATTTGCAAAATAGATTAATGGTGTGCTCCAAATTGGAGGAATACATACTGGAAGACAGAATTGTACACTGGACCCCAAGAGTCCCAGTCACTGGTACACATCTGCCATATAATCACCACCTATGAGGGTAAAACCTATGGATATGATGGAACTTCACTCTCATGATTAAATTATATTTCATGACAGAGATGAAGGATTCTTGCAGAAGTGATTAAGGTATTGAATCTGTTGCTTTTAGTTAATACAAAGGGATTTTACTGGTGTTTGGGGTGTAGCTCAGTGGTTGAGCACAGACTTGGCATTTGAAAGACACTCTGTTTGATTCCTAGCACCACACAATGAAGGAGATGTGTGATAGAATTTATCCTGGTTGGACCAGACTCAGTTGTGAATATATATAAGAGAGGAACTGAGCTCTTCCTGAAAAGCAGTAGTCTCTTACTGGCTTTGGAGAAGGAAATGGCTGTGTATGTTGTGAACTCCTTGCCTCTGACAGGGAACTGTGAACAGGTTCTGGAACCTGAGGGTGGCCCCTCAGTAATAGCCAGAGAGAAGATGTGGACTCTGCCTTATGGCTGCATGGAGAGGAATCATGCCAAAAAATGGAAGTCACTTGGGAGGAGATTTTTTTCACACGTTTGATGATACTTTTGCTTCGGTCACACCTGGGTCACAGTTTCATAAGACCCAGAAGGAGAACTCAGAAAAGTCATGTGTGGGTTCCTGAACGATGAAAATTTAGAGATAATGAAAATGCATTGCTTTTGACCACTAAGAGTGTGGCAATTTTTTATGCAGCAATAGTGAACTAATGCATACACATTGATAATGTTTATGCCACACCGTGGCATTCTATCTATTGTAAAGCGTAATTTTTTATATTGCATATCCCTCAGGTTTCTTTGGATGTTGGAGTCAGCATATACCATCCTTGAGATTACAGTTTTGATCCATTTTTGAGTTACTCTCAAGATCATCAGATAAGAGTGGATTCTGCAGCAGGTATAGTCTGAAGCCCTACTGCTCAATCTGTCTCACCTAGCAGATGTGATGATGTTAAAGGTATCAGTTATGGATATGGAAGCTGTGAAACATCCCTAGAAGACTCCCATAAAAACAAACTGCAGGCAGCCTACTCAGTCTTAGTATAAAGCAAACCTCTTGCAGTAAGCAAATATTCTTTATTTAAAAATACTTCCTAGCATGTCTGATTCTAGTAGAGATGGAGGACCTGGCTAAGGGTCACCCATTGTCTGCACAACAAGAGCTATTTACCGTAAGCTATGTATTATCAGAGCCCTCAAGACATGAGATCTACCAAGGCAAAAGCAAACCATTGTATAGTGCAAATGGCATATTTGGAATCTGGCCCAAGTAAAGTTACACTAATAGATAGGCTATAAACTTAGGTCCCCTACTTTCACTTGACTAACACCTCTTTCGAAGCTCATAAAATGACTTCATAAAAGGTTCTCTATGACCAAAGCATAGAGGAGAAAAATGTACTTCACAAGGACATTATAGTCTCACTTAGGGCTATAGGAGAGGATAAAAGAATATTCATCTATTAGGCAAAGGTGGGAAAAATATGCTTGCCTATCTTGGAAAGAGAAGTAACTAGAAATACAAACACAACTGTTGAAATATTTGACAGTGGCAAAGAGTTTGTTGAGTTGTTCAAGGGCTTAGATCAAGGACAGAAAAAAAATACAGAAACATGGCATGAGGATGGACTAACTGAATTGGAACAAAGTAAAGTAACCTTTGTGTCTCATTTTAGAGATGCTCTTAGGGACCAAGTGTTCAGGATAGCTAATTCTATGAATGCCATCCAGCTCCTCTCTCCTCCACTTTTATACCATAATAGTTCATGAACAGATGGTCATGATGGCAGGGAGGGAGGTTTTTCATTGGTCTGAAAATATGGGCCTCGCTAAGATTGATGAAGCTGTTGCCACTGCTAAGTGTTCCATTGGCCAACAGCTGTGAAAGATGCTGAGTCCTTGGTCTGGCACTGTTCCAGATCAGACAGTTACTAGGAGTTGAGTTAAAAAATACAGCAAACAAGCAAAAAAAATTTGAATTTCAGATTAACAATATTTTTAATACAACTATGCTTCATGCAATATTTGGGGCATACTTATATTTAAAAAACTACTTATTAGTTATCTGAAATCCAAATTTAATTTGGAAACCCTAACCAGGAGGCCAGACTGGCTCTTCCACAGGAAGGTAGGTTTGGAGGGTCAGAGTTTATCTTTATTAGAATCAATACTTATTCTAGATGAGTTATACTTTCCAGCTCAGAGACTGTTGTTATCAAGAATCCAGCATAATAGTGGCTTGGGTGAGTGGAATAATTTTATAACAAACAGTGAATGAGAATAACTATGGGATGCACTAGTCTTATTGTGTGTCCTGATGGACATGGAAATTTATCAGAAATCACTCAATTACCAGCAAACTCCCTACTCACTGTTTAGAAATCTACTGACTCGGGATCTTATTAGAATCTTTTGACTCCAGACCCTTATCTGAAAAATCCTTATGTGATTTTTCACATAAGGAAATGGAAACTATTGTTTTAACCAGAAAACTGGAACCTTGGCCTCCTCCCTGCTCATTCCTTCTATATGAATGCCAGGATGCAGGCAGCAGATGGGTCCCAGACTCCACTGGGCCCCTCCTCTGCAGGTTTCTCCAGAATAAATCAAATTTACTGTTGAGCTGTCCCTCACCTCTCTCTTTTCTTCAATAGCCTCTTTCCTTATATAGTCTATGTCCCGTTAGCAGCCAGGCTAGTGGACTGGCTTACTGAAGTCTTGCCTAGGGTAGCAGTTGAAGAATACCATCTGGAAAGTGATGCCTTGTCTTGCTGGAATATTTATGTTCATTACCATTTTAGTAGATGTGGGAAAAGTTATTTGATTAAATTCAATCTCTATTCATAGTTTTTTTTTTTTTAGTCTTGACTTAACTAGAGAAGAGTAAAATTTATTTATCCTAACAAAACTTTGAGCTATCATAATTTGGATGGCGAAAGAGCTGAAGCATTTTCTCATTTGGGAGAACGCCTGCTATTCTAACTGCTGCTTACCATGTCCTAGAGGTTCTCTCCAGCACAAGAAAGGTCAAATTAGATAAGAATTGAGTATGAAGGATCCCTATGAGAGTGCTTTCAGCAGAGTGATAGACAAGGCAACAAGATTTCAGCAGATTGAGGAGGGAACAGTATGGAGAAGGTTGGGAGTGCAAAGCCAAGAACACAGAAAGCTCTTTCAATAACTGTGGCTTTGAAGGAGAGGAAAGAGATAAGAGGATGACTTGAGATGGACATGATGTCCAGAGATTTTAATCTTTAAAAAGGAAGGGTTAACATTTTTCATATATGCACAAGAAAGAGCCAATACAGGAGGAGAGGTCAAAGACAAAAGAGAGGACTGAAGATTGTCCTTTTCTTCCTCCTAACAAGAAGGGAAGTGAAGGAACAAAGAAGGAGGGACATGATTTTTCCGATTTTCAAGAGTTATAAATATCTCTTTTGTTTTAATACACAATAACATTTTGCTTATTTGGAATCACTAATTTGTAAAATGGATTACTTTAGAATTTGGGATTATTCAAGCAGGAGCCCAGCTATAGCTTATCCTGTGACATATTTTGTTATTATATTTTAATTGCATGGCCAACAAAACCAAGTGTGTAATGGTAATTTCAGAGGGTCGTTTATCCCACTGAAGAAATCTTTAAAAAGAAGAAAAAAATGTAAAGCTAAAACATTATATTAGCATATCCACAATAGTGTGCTAATATAAATTGCTTTTTTGGACCACAGACATTAAATAGAATCTTTGGTGAGTAACAATTGTTAGCTTGGGGCTACAATATAATACAATGGCAGTATTCCAAAAATGTTGTATAATTCTTTGCTTTAACTGGAAGGCCAACGCTTTCCTTCTCTCAATTATTCCATGTTAATGAGTTTTTTGCTGTAATGCAGAGTGAACCCATAGAATATTACCCAATTTGATGGCAGGTACTTGAATTTTTAAATTGTGCTTCATTCCCTCTTGTCTTCGATTTGATCCAAAGTACTTTTCCAGAGTCTGATTCCAACTGAGCTCCTTTCAGTCACACCTGGTGGAAGTGTTGGTTCCCGCTCTGCTGTTAAGTGGAGTTTGCCTGACAGTGTGATGTCTTCCCAGACTCAGGGCTCCTGGATACAGAAAGCCAATTTACTTCTTGCTGCTTTGTCTTGGGCACCTCACAATGTGCTTTAATGACAGCTCAGCAGTTTTAATAGCCCCTTTTAATGGCTAAAAACAGACCCATTCTGTCCAAACATAGCCTATTCACGAGTTCTCGTCAAAACAATTCAGTTTGCTGTATGATGATGCGGCAGACCATGGAAAGCAGCCACACAGACTCTATTCAAGTCCGAAGTTGGACCCTGAGGCAAGTCAACCCAAGCAGTGGTCATATTAAACACTTTTTTTTTTAAACTGTCTGTTTCTGAAACAGGGCTTCTGTTTCAGTGGGACAATGCAGGCTCCGTTTGCAAAACCAACTCAGTACAATTTTAAAAACCATTAGAGAAACTTTTTCCTTGAAGGGGTGAGGGATTTTCATTTTGACTGTAGGGTGTCTTTTGTACTCTTAACACCTTCAACCCAGTCTGGAAAAGATAATCCAAGGTGAGATGGAGGGTAATTTAATTCTTAAGGCACATGAGTATTTACCGCACTATTTTCCTCGTAAGTCAATACACAAGTTAAGTAGTTTTGTCCTTACTGTAACTTTTTGCCTTTTATATCTTTGTCATCAGGTGGTTTTCATTTCCGGATCTTTATAGTGTCCTGACCTACAGAGATATAGCAATAAAGGGAATACCAAATGACAGTTAAAATAAAAAATAACTAGTTTCTCCAGGATCCCTTAGGGATGTAATTTTAAAATGTAAATTTATTAATGATCCTCCAATGTAAAAAGTTATTTCCCTGAAGTTTTCAATTTTTTAAAAGGTGTGTTTCGGGGCAATATTTAACAAATGCACATTTAATGGTGCTGCCATACATTAATCCATTCAACTGTTCTTTTTATATACACAAAATTTAAAAAACATTATTTTCTTAATGAGTGTTACTTATTTATCTCAATCAGTGTGCAATTCTAGATTTGGAGTTTTTTTTCAGAATAAATTATATTTGTGCTAAAAATGTATGTGCTAAAAGTGTATAGTTGGTTGAACTGTATATTTCAACTCACTTCCTCCTCAACTGGAACCTTATTTGTGCAGTGACAAGGAAGTTTAAGCCCAGAAACCAGGTGTGTGAGCCCAAAACTTTTCTGCTGTATTACCTTCATTTTGAGAAATGGAAAGTCTGGTGGTTCATTTTCAGAATGTATCCTTAATTGAATCCAGTTGTAGTCATTTTAATTTTAGCCTTTCCTTTTGCCCACCCTAATTTTAAAATTTGCCAATCCTGTAGATTGTACCCTTGAGCTCCACCAATCAAAGTGAAGGGCGGCCCTGCTTTAGTTTAGGGGTATAAGCAGGTGAACTGCTCCAACCCGCATGCTTGCTAGCCAGGTTTCAGTACTATGCCCTTCTGGCAGGATGAAAGTTTTGCCTTGCCCATCCACTTTCCAGGTAGTGATTGATTCTTTTTTTATTTTATTTTTTATTTGTTAAACATGGTCTTAAAATTATGGGGGATCATCATCAAACAATCAAGAACAAAAGTATAATGACAGAGCAAGCCAAGACTGATGCCATTCCATGGTTTCCCCATGGTTCCATATTTTCCCCTACTTAAACCCCAAGTTAAGTGGACTTCTCATGGAAGTTCCCCTCTGATTATATTCCCCTGTACTACCTCCCTCCGGTGTCCTTGCTGTCCTTTCTTTTCCCTTTCCCCCTCCCTACTCCTCTCCCTGCATTCCCCAACATCTTTGGCAAGGTTCCCCATGATTGTGTAAAAATTCATACATGTTGAGGTAATTGTTAGGTTAGCTATCTATTATACTGTTTCTGTTTGTATTCTAGCTTCCACAAATGAGAGAAAACCTTCAGCCCTTGAGTCTCTGAGTTTGGGATATTTCACTTAGCATAATTTTTTCCATTTCCATTCATTTGGCCGCAAATGCCATAATATTGTTTTCTCTGATAGCTGAGTAGTATTCCATTGTACATATGTACCAAAGTTTTTTAATCCACTCATCAAGTGAGGGGCATCTAGGTTGATTCCATAATTTAGCTATAGTAAATTGAACTGCTATAAACATTGAAGAAGCCGTATCTCGATAATATTCTAATACTAGCTCTTTTGGGAAGATACCCACTCCTGGGTATCTTCAAAAGGCAGTACCAGCCCTAATTGTTTGAGGAGTCTCCACACTGCTTTCCAGAGTGGTTGTACCAGTTTACAGCCCCAACAGTAATGTAACAGTGTTCCACTTTTCCCACAGCCCCTCCATCATCTGTCATTGTTTGTATTCTTCATTTTTGCCACTCTGACCAGAGTGAGGTAGAATTTCAGTGAAGTTTTGATTTGCATTTGTCTTATTGCTCATGATGTAGAGCCTTTTCTCATATGTTTATGGGCTTTTTGGACTTCTTCCATTGAGAATTCTCTTTTTAGTTCTATAGCCCATTTATTAATTGGATTATTTGTGATTTTGGTATTTAGTTTTTTGAGTTCTTTTTATATTTTGGATATTAGCCCTCTGTCCAAGGTGTAGCAGGCAAAAATTTTCTCCCATTCTATATGTTCTCTCTTGAGGCTCTTGACTAAATCTTTAGCTGTGAAAAAGCTTTTTAGTTTAATTGCATCCCGTGAATTTATTCTTGATTTTACTGCTTGCACCATGGGAGTCCTGTTAAGGAAGGCAGTGCCAACCCCTATGTCATGTAATGTTTATCCTACTTCTTTTCAAGCAATTGTAGAGTTGCTGGTTTAATATCCAGATCTTTGAACCATTTTGATTTAATTTTTGTGCAGGGTGAAAGGTAAGGATCCAATTTCAGTTGTCTACATATGGCTGTCCAATTTGTGCAACACCATTTGTTGAACAGGCTATCATTCTTCCACACCATGCTTTTGCCCCCCTTTGTCAAATATCAGATAGTTTAAGGTATGAATGAACATCTCAGAATCCTCTATTCTATTCCATTGGTCTTCTGTTAAGTTTTGATACCAATAACCGTGCTGTTTTTGTTACTATAGCCCTATAGAATAATTTCAGGTCAGGAATTGAGGTGCCGCCTGCTTCCTCCTTCTTTCTGAGTAGTGTTTTGCCTCTTCTGGGTCTTCTGTTATTATTAGTGGTTGATTCTTAGGGTGTCTTGATTGGAGGAGGCAATGTCCACCGATATTCTGTCTGACAAAGTCCAGGCTTGGGAATGGGCTAGGCAAAGCCAGCCCTGGAGATTGCCAAAACCATCCCTTCTAGGAATTGGCTGTGTTTTAGTAATTATATGTATTGTGAATTTACTCAAATTGGAAACTTTCTGGTTGTTATAAGAATTCTATTGCTTATACAACTGTTGCGGATTGTTGAGAAGGATACTTGTTATAACACATATAGAAATCATGGAAAACAAAGCTATACTGGCTTTAAAACAAAATTGGATATAGAAAGCAAAATAATTAGAACTAAGGAACAAAGAAACAATATACGTGAAACATTTACCAATATCATCCTGAGTGCTCATATTGTATTGTGAACTTTGAGTGAGAAAGATGTGTTTACCTTTCCTGTTGTTACAGAGGATGAGCTTTAACTCTCTAGCAGTAAATAAGACATGTTTACCCTTTTTGTCTTTGCAGAGGTTAGCCTTTAACTTTTTAGCCCATAGGTTAAGATGCACAGATAACTTTATAGAATTAACATTTATAGGGTCTAAGATAGCTATAGAATATTTGGTAAGGTTACAACAACAAAACAGTTTTAGGTTAGTAGTCAATAGGGTATAGGAGTTATAATAGCCTAAAACAGTCTAGGGAAATAAGAAACTTTTCATTTATGCTAAGATAGGGCTTCTAGACTAATGCAGTGCAGTGAGCTTTAAGGCTTCTCTTATCTAGTGAGGTAATGGTTTGCAGAAACATCTAAAGGAATTTAGGGAGACAGAATTTGGTGAAGTGTTTGGTCTCTGTCCTTTGTAAAAGCAGGTTTAAACAATATGGTCATTATGGTGGTGAAGTCGAGGGCATGAATTGTACTAATGATGATGGGAAACTGAAAAGAGAATTGTATAATGAAGCCGATAATGAAAGGCTTGTTTGTGCACCTGTATAAAAATGTTCAATAATAAAGAACAGACGGCATTTTGCTCAAGCAGGGAACCGTGTCTGCTTGCAACTTGCCCCGTTCCTCTGTACCACCTACTCCACTCCTCCTTCGGGGACCTGAGTTCATCTGGGGCTGGCCCCCAGCGCTTGATATTTCTAACATCATGGAACTCAGGGAGATAACGGAATGATGACCCAAAGTTTCAGAAGCGGCTGTAGTAGAGACATTTGATAATTTTAAAGGGTACAGTCTACTTAGCTGACTTGAAACTATTCCCAAAAATTGGGAATGGTGGTTGGGGCCAGAGAAATTTAATAAGCCTTTCTGCAGCATTTCTTAATAAATGAATCCTGGAGGGATCCTTAGGCCCTGTCCATTGTTACAGTGTGGAAAGAGGGATAGGAGATCGGCTAGTAATGCTAACGGGGATCAACCCAACGTTGTTGCTGAAGGAGGATGAGCTCAGGAGTGAATGGTGAGATTAGTTGGAGGTCTCTTTAAGACCTTGCATTTCTATAAGTTCCCCTTTCTGGATCAGGCTCCCTAAGACTTACAGGATCAATTGGTAAAAGGCAAAGAACAACTTTGATAGCAAGGCAGGGAGTGTGCGCAGACCATTGCTCCCCTGGTGGTGCAGAGGACAATCCAGAGCTAATGAGCTGGGCATACTTCTAGCAAGGCATGGAGTGAAGTGCCTGTGGCTGCTAATGCTTGGACTAGCATGTCCCTGTAGAGATCAAATCAGTTCAAAGGCAAAGTGATGAGAAAGTGCTCTGGGATGGACACGGCAGTGGAAATGGAAATCCTTGCTCAGTGTAAGCAGAGAGTTCTAGTGTGTGGCACACTCAATGTACCCCCACAACTACAGAGGGAGTCCACCTAGTGAGTCTTGAACTGCAAACAGGAAGGGTCTCTCCAGTGTCTAGTAAATCAGCGTAAGCACAGTCCTGTGATTTATAATGTTCAAATCCATCATATTCACAGTTTCTAGGAGCCTGGGTCAGATTCTTCCTTGCTGGGATCCACGGAGTTCTCATTTGGGTATGAGAACTCACCATTTCAGAGCCAAACTTGAAGTCAGTGGCAGTAACTTCAAAGAATCAAATGATAAGATTCAAATATTTTTCATTTGCCTTGTTACAGTTATGCTTGAATCCAGCTTAGAAATATCTAGTGGTTGGTGTGTTCATGCTGCGGGTTTTTTTTTTGTTTGTTTGTTTTTGGAGGGGGGTGAGGTGTAATAAAGAGGGGTGTGTTCTTCTGTTTTGTCATGCAGTTAGTCTGCTGTCCCATTCTTCGCAAGAGTGACATTTCCTAGTTTCCCTAGTATTGCAACTCCTCAGGCAATGTATCAAATTCACCTAAAATTTGTGGTAAAGCAAATTATTTATAATATCTGTACTACTTTGTCCTTCATGGTGAGTTTTGCTCCAAGCTAGTTATAAAATCCAACAAAAATGTCCCAATATTGCCTAAGAGGGAGAGAGAGAAAGAGGGAGAGGACACGCAAGTGGGTAGGATCTGGAACATATTTTATATTTTATCACCTTTAATGAGGTAGTCAGCGTCTGTCACTCCTGTGATTGACTGGCTGCTTCCAATGTTTTCCAAGGCATTTACGAAGTGCAGTATTTTCTTTTCTCTGTTGCCGACATTACTGACGCTAAATATTTAAACACTAACTAGGGTTGCAGTAGCTTCTAGTCAGAAGTGATGAATAATGAGCCCCTGTACATTTGTGAGCTCCCTGTTGTGGGCTGATTAGGTTGACTTTGCATGGAGAGATGGAGCAAGGATGGCTTATTCCTCCTGGTGAAAGCAGAAAGTACAATGCCGAGAACACTAATGAAAGTGAAAATGTAAAGGCTGCCTTGTCGTTGATGCACAATTTTAACACTTGCTTAAATAATAATAGTTCTTTCAGTTTGCCTAACTTTTTTGTCCCCATGGGTGTAATTTTCCGTCATACAAACAGAGAAACTAAATCACAGAGAAATTACTAATCCTTGATTGTGTATCACTAAGAGTATAAGGAGTAGAATCAGATAATCTGATTAATTTAAAGTGGTTCATATCCCTAATCTAAAATGTAATCTCATTGTGGCTACTTTTATTGAAGCTGTGAGATCACAAGAAGTTACCTATTTTCCTTAAGTTCCAGTTTTCTTATCAGTTAAATGGAGACAACACCACCTATCTGAAATGTAGATTTGTTGTCATGACCATAAATAATACAGGAAATTGCCTAACCTCCCTGAAGATACAAAACAGGCATTTAATAAATGATAGTTTCTTTATTGTTTTTATCTTATTATTTAATTGCATGCACTTACTTGGTACTTCCAATATAGTGATACCATCAGTTTCGGACTATATAAGTTTGTTAGGGTTGCCTTAGCAAAGTACACAGAGATGGGGCGATTAAACAAGACATTTCTTTTTTCACAACTCAGAGGCTGAATGTCTGAGATTAGATTTCAGCAAGGCTTGTTTTTTTCTGAAAACTTGGCTGCATTGTTCTTTTCCTTTATTTGCAGATTCCATCTTCTTTCTGTGTCTTCATGATTTTCTTTCTTTGCATATTTGTGTTCAAATTTCCTCTAAGAACACCAGGCATACCTACTCTAAACCATTTTAACCTAATTACTAATTTAAGCTGCTATCTCCAGAAATAGTCACACCCTGAGTTCCTGGAGTTTAGTTAGGAGTTATATAAATATGAATGGGTGAGGGGTATAATGCATCCCATAACACTTACTTTCTTTTTTTCTCCTTATTTCTTAATTTATTTTTATTAGTGCGTTATAGTTGTACATAATGATGGGATTTGTTGTCACATATTCCTAGATGCACACAATACAGCAATACAATTCAGTCAATATCCACTCATCCAAACCCCTCCACCTCCCTCCTCCTGTCCCCCTATCCCTTGCCTCTCTTCTGGGTCCTATGGTTTTCCTAAAAAACCCAAGTACAGTGTCCTAATTCTTATACCTATGGAGAACACTGTTAATATACATGACTATAGTATATACAGTGACATATTATAGCTGCTTGGAATGTACTTTGCTTTATCTCAGTTCTAACATTTCCCCTTCTCTTCCCTTCCTGTCATCCCTTCCATAACACTTACTTTCAATAATAAATAACAATCTGATTTACATCATTGACTTTTGGGAATATATTTATTATAAGAGAAGAAGGGCAAATGATATATTTTTATGGAAATTGATAAAACAGTTCCGCCTCTTTTTTATATATGTAACTGTATCTGAATGCATGTAAATCACAAAATCATGTGGGAAAAACTGCTCTTAAGTAGATGTTTGGAGGCAGGTGATCCTTGGAAGTTCCAGTAAGGAAGTGAAAAAGAGGAGGCAGAAACCATGCTGGGGAATGTTGGTGTGCAGGGTCTGTTCTGGGGACCTGGAGCTTGAGATCCTCAGGCAGATGGCTCAGAGCAAGTTTCAGAGTTATCTTACTCCAGGGAACAGAAAGCTGGGTTCTCTGACATGAACTCCTGATCCAGGGCCACTCCCAGGACTACTCTGGGAGTTCTTTCAGCCTTTTTAGCCAGGTCTGAACATAGTCCTACGGATCACCAGGCACTAGAAATGATAAATGCACAGGTGTTCTGGTGGGGAATTATCTCAATATTTTTTTTTCAGGGTTAACTCTCTTATTCCTTGTTTGATCAAATAGCACAATTTTAATGTTATGGTACTGTAGAAAAACATCCTCAATGAAAAGTATATGTACTTATATCATTATGAATGACATTACAGGGTATAAGCCATAATGGAGAGAAAAGAAAATGAAATAAACTGATTAAAACATAACCTAGTAATTAAGGTTGTTGACTTTGAAATCAAACTGACCTGGATTCATATTTTAGGTTTCATATTTGTTAGTTGTGGGACCTTGAATAAGGAACTAAGCTTTCTCTTAAGGAAAAAAGAAAAATAATAGTTGTTCATTGAATTACATGAGCATATGTGAAGATTTTGTTGTAGGAACTTTCAGGTCATCAATGCTCACTAGAGTAGCTGTTTTAATTAATTTCAGATAACAATAAAAGTACATGGGAGCATTAGTGGTTTATCTCTGGTAAAGTTTAGCAGCTGTGACACACATGATCAGGGACTTCCCTTTCTGTCTTTTGTCAGAAAGCCTACCCTGTCTCCTGCAGGACACCTACTGTTTTTCCTTTGTTAAAAACAGATGAACAGTCAGGTCTAGTGGTACACACCTATAATCCCAGAAGTCCAGGAGACTGACGGTTCAAAACCAACCTCAGCAACTTAAGGAGGCCATAAGCAAGTCATAAGACCCTGTCTTAAAATAAAAGCCTGAGATGTGGCTCAGCGGTTCAGCATGCCTGGGTTCAATCCCCAGTGATTTTTTTTGTTGTTGTTTTTTTAAAAAACCCTCAGATGAACAACATCAAAACCTATGACTATTGGTCCTATCTACCCAAGAGAGTTTGTGAAGCTCAGTCCTGTTAATGCAACTTTTATGTTGTAACATGATGTACAAATGTAAGCTTTTTGTTATAATATGCTGAACATAGTGATATAGCTGTCTTTTCTTCTTGGATTTGTCAGGTCCAGATTTAGATATGGCGTTGGAGCTGTTTCCTTTCTAAGACTGTCTTTTCATTCTCAAAGATCCTGAGTACATCATACTCTCACCAAGCAATTTAGAGAGCAAAAGAATTGTGTTTAAATACGGTAAAACCAGGTGTTCAAATATATCCAGGTACATAATGACATAATGTGCAGGTTCAGAGAATATCCACTGAGTCCGAATTACTATACTTGAATGTGTTAGTCTGGTTCCTTACACTCATCATCTGCATTATCTTCCATCTCTGTACAATCTGACCCTTTTCTCTCCATGTTCCAAGTGCCACTTTGCCATGTCAGGTGACAGCTGTGCTCTTTTGCAGAGTCTGACCTTAAGCGAGTGTTTGTCATCTTAGAAACTTCCAGTAGCATTGCTTTCAGAAACTCCCTACCCCAGGCTACTACTACTTTCTTATTTTCTTTATTTTTTTTTCTGGGACACATTTCCTTCTTGCTTGGATAAAGTGGATTCATTTTTATTCCACAGCACCTTCTTTTTTTATTATAACTGCCCTCTCTGACTCCTATCTTCCCACAAAATTCAATTTGGCTGACAGTCAAATCCAAAATTAACCTTTCTGAAACAAACTTTTGTATTTGCTAAATATAAGCATTAGGGAAATTGGGTTGTTATTGTATGATATAAACTGGCAAAGGGATCCATTTCTCTACAAAGATGAGATTTATTATTTAACAGAAATGGTATAGAGCTCACAGTTATACATGCCATCATGCTTAATTGACCAGGTACAGCCCCCTTTTGTCCTCCCTGAGACATGAATTCCATTGTACATCACTCATTCTCCTTCAGTTACATATGCTTTCATTCCTTTCCATCTGTACCACTCTGCTCCATTCTATGCCATTCTACCCTTTTCCTTCTTTATGGGTGTTGTGTATCCATCTGCAGAAGGACACTTATCTAGGTAATAAAATGATGATATTTAATCTGCAAGGTGCTGCTGCAGGGCTAAGGAGGTAATTACTATTAAGATATCAGGAATTACTGTTCTAGATTACTTTTCATGCCAACAGTATTGTTTAAAGATGGATAGTGTATGCATGGACTAGAAGGGAGTAAAAAGGAAAAAACAAAATCTTCTTCAAGATACTTTCCAAGCTGGGTGTGGTGTTGCATGTCTATAATCTTAGCACCTGGGGGTGGGGGCTGAGGAAAGGGGAATGCAAGTTTGAGGCCAGCTTCAACAACTTAGGGGGACCCTGCCTCAAAATAAAAATAAAAAGGACTGGGGATATAGCTCAGAGATAAAGTACCTCTGGGTTCAATCCCAGGTACCAAGTACCCAGCTAAACAGCTAACAACAACAACAACATAAAATCCCCAAAAACAAAAAACCAAAAAGCTGTCCAAGGTTAATTCAAAGGGCACTGTTTAGTTTTCGTCAAGTGATAAAGAGGAGATAACGGTGCATATGCAGCCCCTTCAATCAAACTTAAATTGAGTTGTAAATTACCATCTTCTTTTGCATAAATTGTCCAGCTTCTAAATAGTTGCTCTAAGTAGAGAGCTTTGTGATTGCATTCCTAAACTTTATTTTATTCCTTACATATGATGTGTGAGAGTTACCCTATCCTCAGCTCTAGAAGTCCTAGAAGCTAGTGAGGATAATCTTTGATACTATTTTTTACTTTGAAGTATAACATACATATAATAAAAAGCACAAATCTTAAGTATATGACTCAATTTTTATTTCTCTTTTACCAGCATAAAAACCGCAATGATAGTGGTATTAATTCAACCGTTTTCTACTTTGGAGAGTGATGGTCAGGAAATATAGGATCAAGTCCATCAGGGATTAGCATTTCTCCTTCCTTCAGTGAGGAGCCAAAGGTGAGAATAAAGCATTTATTAACTGTGGGGAGGGACTTCTACCCAATCCACAGTAATCCAGGACAAATGGTCTCAGGTGTTGCTCATGGGCCATGTGGAATGGAGACATGAGGAAAAGCATTCAACCACAAATATCACTGATGTAGTCACAGAATTTCGAATCCTGGTAGTTCTACTTTTTTTCCATATTCTAACTTCTTGTGAAAATTTTGTTTAGTTTCTGACCCTTGCAAATAGAACTCTTTCACAAGAAGAAAATACGAATACAGCAAAATGGAAATATGGAAGTTTTTCTGCCTCATGCAAATTCAATTTGTAATGTGAATGTTAAATCTTCTGAAAATATGAGCATCTAGCATAGAGAGCCCTGGATCTAGTGTTAGAACAACTGTATTCAAGTGCCAGTTCTACCCATTATTAAACTGCCTAACATAAGAACGTCAATAAGCTTCTCTGTATTCCTAACCATAAAACAAGAGTTAAATTATATGCTTTCCAGATTTAGATATCTATATTATATATTTTCCAGATTTCTCAGAAATTGCTATGAATTTTTGTAATAGTTGAAATTTCTCAATACCTGCTCTTCCATCAGAATTCTTTACCTCCCTCCTTCTTTCCCACTAATAATTTTATTTTACTTTTTTCAAAATAAGCCCTCACTATTAATGTTCTCTATATTCTAAGAATATTTTTTATTCAAGATTGTTCAATAGCTCTGAGTGTATAAATTGTATGGAGAAAGGGAAAGGAATACTTTTGCATCATTTCTATTTTATTTTATTAGTAACATAAACAATGCTAGTTTGGATTTGAACATTGTTTACTGTCTCTTAGTATTTACCTACTGTGAATAAGCTCAATTGCCTAGCTCATGTAACATAATTTTCTCCAAACCTGAGGGTAAACAATGAGATAACATTTAACCTTGAATTAGAGAGGAGACATAAAATACTCTTCCTATATCTATACGGAACTGGCTGTGGTTATGACCATATTAGTAGAGAGTAAAGTTCATGTTCCCTTAAAGCTGAGGCTGCTCAACTGCCAGCTCATGAAGGTGCCAGTTCCTAATGCCTACTGAGTGTCCAAGGATAGCTCTGCTGTTTTGTGTCTGGTGGATGAAAGATATCCCATTGCTATGGGCTCCAGATTTGGAAGTCCATCAGATCATTGGGTGGAGATTTTAGCATTTTATAAAAACACAGGACTCCTGTGACAGAATCTCTGGGGGTAGGGATCTGGGAACAAAAGAATTTGTAATATTTTTAAAAGACTTCCATAGCTAATTCCTAGATGTTTTGGGAACCACTGACCTAGACTAGACTGTGTCTGGATTTACTTCTAAGACAAACTTTTACCCAAAGTTGTATATGATTTTTTATTATTTCAGGTGTGATGGGCCTTTCATAGATGATGACCCATCTCCACCTGGCTGGTGGATGCCAAAAGACTTGATTATTAGCCATCAAAAACTGACATCCCCTAAGTTGATTCTTACATTGTTAAATATGGGTGATAGAAATAATATGCTTATTGGAACTACTGACATACTTAAAATTGGGAGCCAAACTCAAATGCTAATTGCAGCCAGATAAGAAATATAAATGAATAGCAGCCTGGGTAAGGCAATACGGAATACAGAGCCCCTGGCAGCTAGGAAGCACCTTTTTCATTGAAAGGGCTTTGCTGATGCTGAGTTCCAGCCGGATGGTTTCAGTTTGAGATTCAGACACTTTGTTGCCAGATCTTTATTACTTTTTTTGCAGGGGAGGGCGAGGAGGGAGAGTGGAGTTAAAAATTGGATTTTTATATTGCGTTTTCCAAATTTAAATTTTTGCATTTTTTTTTTTAAAGAGAGAGGGACAGTGGTGGGGGGGAGAGAATCAATTTTATTTAGTTTTTTTTCATGTGACTTTTGTTGCTCTGATACCTCATTGTGTACATGGTGCTGGGGTTTGAACTCATGTCCTCATGCATGCCACGCCAGGCATGTGCTGTACCAGAGCCACCTTTCCTGCCCATGCACATTTTTTTTTTAAGCACTGAGCGCAGGGGGTGAGAATGAAGCCTGCAGGGCAATTTTGCCTTCGAGTTCTTAGTTTTTGGTTGCTGTTATAGAATCCAGGCATTCTGGGAAGTGAGGATAGGGCAAAGTGCCAAAGAGAAGCAAATTGACTTTCGTAGGGCTAAAATAAGTGGACACCATTGCTCCTGAGACAAGGAAAACCAGCAAACCAGGGCTCCAGAAAACAAACAGGCCATCACGTTCCCTTTATTGTTTCATCCTCTGCTATGATGCCTCTAGTCCTGGGAGCCTAATGTACAAACAAGTTGTTATTCATTTAAAAACTAGAAATAAGCCACTGATTTTTTGGCTGTTTGATTTCTAAAAAATGAAGAGACAGGTGGCATCAAATACATCTAAATCAATAAATAAAATATTTTAGTGATTGAAAGCATAAAATTTTGAGAAAGAGAAAATAATTTCACAGTGATTACTGAAGTATTTTCAATGGAAGAGATTAAACATTATGATAATATGTTAAAAGTCTTTACAGGTTTGCTGAAAAGATTTACGCAGCAGCTAGACTTAAAGCAATTTAATTCAAAACTCCATTATGTATTTGCAGAAACAAGGGTAAGTACTCTGTAAAAGGAAATGTCCTACTAGCTAAATGTGGCTATTTTATATCTGATTTTCAAATAGCTTTTATGACCATTCACAGTTTATTTCCATGTATAATGTATATACATGGAAAATTTTCCTTTAAGTCTGTAACCTTATTTTGAAGGATGGCAAGAATATCTAAGATATGCGTAATTAGATTTGTACAGTTTTATACTACTAAGTTGATTTGTTTTATTTTAAAATAATTTCAAACAAATTTGCAAGATTAACCTAAACACTCCCACATGTATTTTGTCTTGATTCATCAATTGTTAATATTTTATCCTATTTAATTTCTCTTTTTCTCTTTTTCCATGTTTGTTCTATGAATTGTAGTGTGTATAAAGACATACGAATTCCTTTCTAATCCATTCAAAAGTAGGCTGCAAACATCACTTCTCTCTTCCTTTAAATACTTCATTACTGCTATTTTTTTTAAACTAAGAACAAGGATAATCTCTTATGTAACATTAATATATTCATCAAAAATCAGAAAATGTAACAAAATTCAACAACATTTAATATAACACTCTTTTCCAATCTATGGTACATTTCTAAATGGCCAGTTGCACAGTTAAAGTCCTTCAGAACATTTTATTCCAGTTCAGAAGCTAGTTAAAGATCACAGATTGTCATGCCACCTTTGTCTCTGTCCTTTGTCATTGTCACCCTACTCTCCATATTTTTGGTCATGTCACCTTAGTCTCCTTTAACATAAAAGAGTCGCCCAGCCTTTTCTGTTCTCCATGACATTGACATTTTTGGAAAGTACAAGTGAATTATTACACAGTCTGTCCCTCAATGTGGACTCATCTGTTGTCCTCATAACTAGGCTTCAGTTATGTATCTGGTGTACGAATGACAAATCCTTCTTAATGCACTTTTCCTGTAATCTTTGATCACTTGGTTAAGGTTGGTCATACCCAATTTCTCTAGTTCAAAATTAGTTTTCCTTTTATAATTTAAAAATAAATGAGAGATTCTTTTAGACTATGTAAATCTGCAATTCCTAATCAAACTTTTGCTCACAGTTCTTAGTTTCTATTAACAGTTCTTTCCAAATTCAACTGTGATGATGATTAATCTCAAATAGTGATTTTTTAATTCTGCCATTTCTTCTGTTTTTATTAATTGATCTTCTACTGGCTTTCTCCATTTCTCTTATTTATATATATATTAATATATACTAATTGTTTCTTATTTAGTAGGTTATAATCTAGTGTTCCCATTATTTATTTTTATGCTTAAATGTCCAACTGTTAATGAACTATTATAGGTGTGGTTACTCCAAATTCAATCACTTATAATTCACTACAAGGTAGTGCATACATTGGAGGAGGAAAGCGTTTAGTTGACTAATTTGCTTCAGTCCACCCTTTTTAATTCTGCATGCTGTCCCTGCCCTGGGTGCCTGACCTATGTGAACTGACTCGTCTTGCTTTGTGGTTTCCAGGTAGGTCCCTGCCCATGAAAAGTACTGGTAGGCCTTTGGAGGGAGGGAGGAGAATGAGATTAGTAATTCCCTCATTAAACATCATCACAGAGAATTTTACTTTTAAAGTATTTTAAATTTTGGATTAAATACTATAGAATTGTGGGTTGACAGTATTTTCCCTCAGCTATATCATATCTTCTTTTTTCAACTGTTGTTGGTATTTTGCTATCGATACAAGTTTTATTCTTTTTAAGTAAAGGTGATCTCTCTTTTATTCTGGTTCACTTTGTGAAATTTTTACTGTCTTTGGTGTTCTGCATTTTCACCCTGAGACGTATAGGTATGCATTAGGTAGCTCTCTAGCTGTTTAGTTTTCTTCGTTAGTTATCTTTATGAATAATTTTGCCTACTAAATTCAGTACTCAAGTCTCATTCTTTTTCAAAAAGTTCCATGTAGTTTATCTTTTAATATTTTATTTTCCCTATTCTTTTGATTTGGAAATAATTTTAGAAATAGATTGAAAAATCTCATTCTATTCTTCTTTTTTTAACTGGGGGTTGAACCCACGGATGCTTAACCCACTGAGCCACATCCCCAGCCTTTGTTATATTTTATTTTGAAACAAGGTCTCACTAAGTTGCTTAGGGCCTCACTATGTTACTGAGGCTGGCTTTGACCTTGTGGTCCTCTTGCTTCAGCCTCCTGAGCTGCTGGGATTACAGGCGTACACCACTATGCCTGACTCTCATCCTGTTCTTGTTAACCTTGAACAGCTTTTCTGTATTTTGATCTGATTTCCCTGCTTCTTTCTAGATAATTCTCTTTCATTCATTCAGTGATTTTCATTGAGCTTTGCTTATTGTTATTTAATTTATTCACAGCATTTAAACATTTTGATAATTATGGGTTTTCCTTTTTTGAGTCAGTGCTTTTGTGTCTCCTCCAATCTAAGTTGACTTATGTTAATAATTAAATACAACTTAGTTTATAGTCACAGCCACATAAATTGATTTTCTAAGGGTGTCTTATCTGTAATAGTCCTCTAGCTTTTGATTCTTTGCTCATGCAGATGATATTGTGTTTTGTAAGTTTAGGATATGAGCTTGTCTTTGGTTGGGGCTTAATGTGGGGAATTGTGAGTTATATGTGCTTCTATCATGGACCTCATGGTTCTCAACAGTCCAGGACAAATTTTTAGGTTCATTTCTGTTTGAAGCTTTCAGAATGACATGATAGTATCAGTTATAATTGTAAACTGACAAAGAGGTGCAGACCATTGTTATGAGTCCTACCTTAGTACTTGGTATGGTTTGAATGTGAGGTGTCCCCCCAAAAGCTCACATGTAGCAATTCAGGGAGGCTGAAGTGAAATGATTGGGCTATGAAAACCATAACCCCATCAGTGAGTTAATTCTCTTATGGGGATTAACTGGCAACTGTAGACTGGTAGGGCATGGCTGGAGGAGGTGGTTCTTTGGGGGCCTGCCTTTGGGGTATATATTCTATATCAGGGGGGAGTTTCTCTGCTCTGCTTCCTGAAGTGACACCTTGAACTCTGCTCCCTGGAGCCATGCCTGCCGCCATGACGCTCTGCCTTACCTAGAACCTGGTGGAATGGAGTTGGCCTTCCATGAACTAAGACCTCCAAAAGTGTGAGCTCTCAAAATAAACTTTTCCTCTTAAATTTGCTCTTGTCAGGACCTTGGCTCACAGCAATGAAATAACTGACTAAAATAGGGCTAGATAAAATTTGTTATTGGCACCTTGTGCTGGCAAGAGATTTGTTTTAGGCTGTGCCTTCATTCAGAATGTCACTATGGGATCTAATTTAATGCAGAGAAGGCATATTTTCAAAACTATGCTTCTCCTAAGACAAAATATTTTATTTTGGCTTTTAGAAATCAGCATTTGGATGAGGCTAATATTTCTGCCTAGGGAAACTGCATGCTCAGTCACTCCTCTGTATTATTTAGGCCCATATGAATTTCTTTTCCTTTCTTTAGGAACTCAGTTGAGCATTTAAATATCTTGAATCAGATGTTTTTAAATTTTATTGGGTCTTTCTTTAGGCATACATGACACAAGATTATATAATAATGTATCTATAAAAGCATGGAATTTAACTTTTTCTAATTCAGTCTCCAGTTTTTCTCCTCTCCCAGCCTTCCTCCCACCCTATATTTGTTTTTTTTGTTGACAAACTTAAAAAAGCTTGGAGTGTACCTCATTTTAACTCAGTTCCCAGTATTTCCCCTTCACTTCCTTTCCTCCCACACTCTGTTCTTGTTAGATATACTTGACAATAGGATAAACACATTTTTATAAATGTGTGCAGCGTATTTTATTCTAATTGAGTCCCCAGTATTTCCCTTCGCCTCTCCTCCTCCCTATTTGCTTGCCCACTACTCCGTTGATCTTTCTGTTATTTACTAGCGGATTTTTAAATTTTAATTTACTGACTCGTTGATATATATGCTGATGAGATTCAGTATGATGTGTTCGTACACAAACATGAGAAAGTTAAGTGCTAAATCAGATTTTTGAGGTATAATTCCTATACCATAAATTCACTCACTCAAAATGAGCTTTCTAAGTTTCAATATTTTGATAAGTGTTGTACAGTGAACCCACTTCCAAGACCCATTTTTAAACTGGCATTTATCTGTTCATGAGGGTAGATCTCTTAGGACCTTCCACTAGGTGCCACCTACAAACTCTATCACTTTGGGGATCAAGTTTCTAACCCATGGCATCTGAGGTACACTTACAAACTGCATTATGCATTAAGTACATGTTTTCTAGTGAATATTTTTAATTCCATTAAAAAGTTCTTTATTTTTTAAGAATTCTCCTTTGTGGTATTCTTACGATTTATATATACATCTTACCTTATCAGAATACTCTTTAGATTAATGTTGACCATTCCAATGAGATATAGTTATAAATATTATTTCACTTAATTCTCAGAATGTTTCTGTGATTTTCCTACTTTAAGTTTGTTCAACTTCTTGAATGTACAGATGAATGATTTCCATCAAATTTGCTAATTATTCCATCACAATTTCTATGAATGTTTTCCTCCTGTCTCCTTTCTGTTACTCCAATTATACATATGTTGATATGTTTAGTGACATCCCACATTTCCTGGAGGCTCTCTTCCTTTTACATTATTCCTTTTTCTCTTTGTTCTTAAGATCATGGAACCTTTGTAAGTATAGATTCTAGTTTGTTGATTCTTTCTTCTGCCAGTTCCTATCTACTTTTGATTACTTCCAGTTAAATCTGCAATTTGGGTTTTTAGTTTCAATGTAAGAATTCCCATGAGATTCTTTTAAAATATATTGACATCTTTATGGATATTCCCCATTTGATGACAAATTGTTATCCTAGCTTCATTTATTTCTTTAAGCATTCTTCCTTTAGTTTTTGCCATATTTATAATGACTGCTTTGAATTCTTTCTCTAATGATTTTGGCATGTGGGCTCTCTCACATTCAGATTCTTGTTCTTACATTTTTCTAGTGAAAGGGTCCCAAGTTCCTCTGTGTGGTGTTTTAGCATTTCTCATATTTTACTGAAACCTGAATATGCCAGGCAATATTGCACCAGTGGATACTGATTTACTTCCCCTCTCTTTAGAACTTGTCCCTGTTGTTTACTTATTTCTTTATTTTTATGTTTTTAGTAGACTACTTCTCAAAGTCCATTTTTCTCAGAGTATGAAGCCTTTGAGCTCACTCCTTAGAAAGTGGAACCTTGGGCATGGGCACAGTCATCCTGGTCGTAAGAGAGATTTATTTATTTCTTTTTAGATGCCTCTTTCCAAAATTACCTAGTTGAGAGAATCTACCATAGATCAAGCCATGAATCTATGATTTTACATGTTATTCTCATGGGAAGTGTCAACCTATTCTAAGTTACTTGTCACTCAAATTTCCATTGTTTTTGAAAGAAAACTTAGGTTTGAAATTCACCACACTCCACTTTAAATAAGGTCATTTCCTTTGAGGAAATCTTTAGAACTCTGTTCTTGAGAACTGCCTCTCACCCTTCAAAACACCTCTGAGACACTGCTTCGGTACAAGTTTGGGGCTGTAAACAAAAGGTTACAAGCTAACAAAAGGTTAGCTTGCTTTTCTAATCATAGAATCTCCACATCAAAAGTGAGCTAAGGGAAGTGGATTAGGCCCCTGTATTCTTAGCCACCCAATCTTATGGGTAGAGGCCTGTGAAGAAAAAGGAAGCCTCCAATTTCTTGTTTATATGTAACAAGAATTTAGGAATCAGCCTTTGTGAGTGAAAGTTGGGCGGGATGAGAAATGCTGGTGTCCTTCCCTCCAGATGTAGATTTTCTGGAATAAGTGTTCCTTATTAGTTGTGTATTTGTTTCCTATCCTGTAACAAATGACCACAGACTTGATGGCTTAAAATAAATTTAGTTCATTATGGCTCTGGGACCCAAAAGTTCTCAAAAAGTAACATGGGCCTGAAATGAAGGTATCAACCCAGTTCTGCTCTTCTGGAGGCTCAAATGCAGAATTCATTCCTTGCCTTTTACAACTTTGAGAGAATTACAATTATCTTTCATTTGCAGCCACATCACTCCACCGTCAGTGCACAAGGCTACATTACCTTCTCCACTTTAGTCTTTTACAAACTTCTCCTTAGCTCACTCTTAAAAAGATACCTGGGCTAGGAATGTAGTTCAGAGGCAGAGCACTTGCCTAGGCTGTGTAAGGTACTAGTTTTGATCCCAGCACAAAATGATATAAAACAAACAAACAAACAAACAAACAAAAAACAATCAGATTGGACACTTTATTAAATTTATGATCCATTTAAATAATCTAGATTAGTGTTCCCCATTCAGGATCTCTATAAATTTACATTTGCAAATATATTTTTCTTCATAAGGTAACATTTACAGTTTCCAGAGACTAGGGACTTAATATCGCTAAGTAGCCACATCCACTTTTCCCATGCTGTATGCTCTTGGACAATTCTCAGAGCTTTAAATGTCTTTTTTTTTTAATTAAAAAAATAGTGTTCAATAGTTGCACTTTTTGGGATTATTCTGATGAGGAATGGGTCTCCAGATCATCTCACACTGCCATTCCAGAAGTAGATCACTATATCTTTCTAGTCCTGCATTCCAAAGTATTATAAAAGAGGAGTTTTTCAGTTTGTGCCCTCTGATAAATTTGGGAAACCAGAGCTCTATAATTTTGTAAAACCTCTGAGTCATATGAACTCATGTATCTGTAGAACAGTTCTTCGTTAATGGCAATTGGCTCACAAGGGACATTCAATTATTCATCTATGTGTGTGTTCTTGCATCTTCTGGATGTGAAAAGGTATACTTTATCATAGGGGCCCATTCAAACATCTCACTAAAGAAACATTTGAAAACGTTGGCTAGCATTTCATTGTAATGAGAACTTACAGTGGCCTAGGGAAAAATTAAATATCCTAAGTGTGCCGCAGTGATCAGAAGCTTGAAGTCTTTGGTTTGGAAGAGATATTACTTTTTCATCAGTTACATATATTCTATCTTCAGGTAATTGTACCTTGATTTCCTCTTGAGAAGTTATTCTACCCCATGTGGCACATATGGACCATTCTCTCTTCCACTCTAAGTTCTAGAAATTGTTCATGAGCCAGAGGCAATGATTAGAGCATTCTACTCTTGACCAAAGTGATCAGCATGTGACTTAAATATGGACAATGATTGCTGTTGCTGTCAGTGATGGTGGTAGCGATGTGATGTGCCTGTGTGCACACATGTTATGTTTTCCATTGGGATTTAAATTGGGAGATTTTTTTTTCCTGGCACTACATATAAAGTGATGCTCTTTTACTTTCATGACATTAACCTTAAAAACATGTAAATTTAGAATTTCTAAAGGCTATTTTTGCTACAATTTTGGAGAATCTGTGAGAATAAAATCAAGAAGGTGGACCTAAGGGAGAGAGTAGAGACTAGACAATGCCATTTTATAAAATATGGCAGTGTCTAAAACTATGAGGTTTTTTTCATGTACCTGACCATACATTTTTCCCTATTTCTAATCGACTTATTCTATATGCCCTTTCATTACTTGCAGTGAGGTCAGTTTGAAACAGACTTCAAATATTTTGCAACTAAAATGTTCCCAGAAAATACATGCATTAATGTTAATTTTCTAAAGGTGCATAAATCACATGTCTCATTCCACTGAAGCCTTAGACAATAAAATTACTCATTGATTATAAATAGATATAGTTACCAATTTTCCTGAAAATTTTCGAGGTTGTTGAATTGGGCATTTGGAACGGGTACAATGTAATGCTAGTTTTATAACTATTTAGAGACCAGTAACTTTTTTCTTTTAAACTAGTGTCTATTTCTCACAGGCAAAACCTCTTCCAATTCATACTCAAGTAAGAAAAGCTTGCATTTCATAAAACTAGGTACTTAGTCAGTTTATAGAGACACTCAATTACAGAGCCCCCTTGTCAGCAAGTCTGCTGCCCTCTAACAGCAAAGCTAAGAATAGTTTAAGCCTTCTCCTGAGCCTTCATTACCACCAGGAACTCTAAACACACATACCTGAGGGAGCAAACAGAAAAGGACGGTGACAGAGCTCCCACAGGGCAGCAAGCATATTTTTTAAGAAGCTCCAGATTTTTCTCCTCTGGTGATCATTGGGAAAATGAGACAAACTGCAGGCTTAGAGTCTATGCTGGAATGATTTTAAGGCCTCTTGATTTTGTGTATTTTATTTGTCTGTGCTTCTACAGCTTTGGGAGCCTGAGTGCAGGGTGTGGGCTGTTGGATCTGCATGGATTCACACCCATCAGTGCAACTCCTTGCCAGGGAACTGCTGGGAACTGTGCCACAGGAAAGGAAGGCTGGGCCCAGCTGGAATGACCTGCTCTCTCCTCTAAGAAATATCAGAAGTGGGAGAGCTCAGAGGAGACCAGTGCCTGCAAGAGCTCTTTGTGGGCTGTGGTTAATATTTATGAGAGGCAGGGTTTAGCTAAATTAGGAAATGGTAGAAAGAAGAGAACACATCTGCTTAGTGTCTTTGGTCCCGAAGTTCAGTGGGATAGTTCTTTCCTAGTTCTGTGTGGCATCTTGGGTGGGAGCACTTTGTCTTTACTCGAATGCACTACCCTCTCTTCCCCACCCCTCCCCCTTCTTTCTTTTCTTTTCTCCTTCCCTCTTTCATTTCTGGAAAACCATTCTGGTACTTCAGTTTTCATTTGTACATGAGAGATATTTTTTCTTGTTTGTTTAGAAAGGCCAGGCCCTGGGCTGGAGCGATGGCTCAGTGGTTGGAGCACTTGCCTGGCATGCTCGAGGACCTGGGTTCAAACCCTAGCGACCCATACACAACTAAGTGTTGGAGAAACAAAGGCCAAATGAAAAAAATAAAATAAAAATCATTCTCTCTTCCTCTTAAAAAAAAGGGAAAGGACAGATCTGTCTCTCATGCAGACCCCTCTGCCTTCACAAGCGTATATTATATTTGCTTGTTGAGGTGTTTATGCTTAACTTTGTCGAAGGTAGATTTCTTAGAAGCAGATGAGCAAAAGATGAAATGAAGTTGAAGTTATTCACAAAAGTTTTATTGTTTCATGTTATTGAGTTCTCCAGGGTTTGATAATAGAGTTAGTAAAATAAAAATTTGAGATTTTAAACAGTGATTTAAACCTTATCATAAACACATTTAAAAACAAATTAAAGTTTACCTTGATAAGTTAGCAAAGAAAGTTTAAGTTTTACTCGATACAGTACTATCTTTACTTTTAGGGCAACAAAAAGCTTTTGAAACAAAAGTTTTTGCTTACTTTATTCATCTGATTAACAAAATATTTCTTTGATACAACACAAAGGTAAATTTTAATCTATGGAAAGTTAATGCCAATTCCATTCCTTAACTTGTAATTAACAATATTTTATTATGATAGGGTCCATCTTTAATCACTTTTTTCCCCTAATCTTTTCACACTGTATTATCCTAGGACCTCTCATTACTTGCAATTGTTTTTGAGCCTTCTAAATTGTTGATGATCTCCTCTTTTAATTTTTCTTTGGTTCTTTTTAGTGATCTTTCATCCGTTGCCTAGACCCTGAAATGCGATCTAGAATAAATCATACCAGTTCAAAGAAGAGAAAGAGAGTAGTTTTTTTCTTTATTCCTATTGCTCTAAGTCTCAAGAATTTGGATTATTATTCTACTGACAATGTGATCCCTCTGGCCTTGAGGTCTTCTTTTGGTTTAAACCACACTATTGGTATCATTTTTTTAATTTGCATCATTCATTTTTCTTTCCTAAATACTACCAACTTCTGTTCTCCTGTTAGTGCTATCCCGGTGATCTTTCTAATATTGCCATTCATCCTGAACCTTAACTCTGCTTCTAAAGAAGGCATGAGAAAACCAGAGAGAAAAACAACCTGGAATAGAGATGGAAACACTGACCAACTGTGCCTTCAAATTCCTCCATCACCCAAGACCCTGGAGAAGAATTCAGTTCATTTGATAAAAGCAGTCAGTATAAGTTGAATCAATCCAGTGGGGTTTTTTTCCCCCACACCACTTGTCATTTTGCAATGCTTTATCATATTGTCATTATTTCTTTTAACCCTACACCAATTTCATTCTATAACCCTGTGAGGTTCCTGCCTGACCTTCAGGGATGTGTATGACCCAGAGGCACCTTGTGCCGTGCCAGTGTCCCCTCACACTACCCGAACACATGCCCATTCACTCCTTTTCTGCTCCCCATCTCTCACCTTTGTTCAAGCCTGTTCTTATGTGGCAAAGGATTCCTTCTCTTCTATTTACTGATCCCTATTATTTGTCCCCTTGGATTTTATTCTCAATTCTATTTAAAATTATTTTCTTTTTAAATATTTCTTGATTTTAAACAAATACAAAAGTAATACACTTAGTTCCTGAATAACCTTCACCCAGATTTCCCTAATGATGATAATTTCTGCATTACCATGGTGCAGTGATCTAAACCGAAACTAAATCAACACCACAAAAATTATTTGAATTTTGCAAATTGTTTCAATAATATCTTTGCTTTTCTGGTTTAGAATTTTATCTAGGAGCCCACGTATCCCTTACTGGTCATGACTCCTTAGTTTCCTTCAATCTGGGTCATTTTGTCATTTTTTTTTTGTCTTTCATGACCTTTGCCTTTTTAAAGAATACCAGCCAATTCTTCAGTTTGAATTCACCCATTATTTTCTTATTAGATTGATGTTCTGCATTTTGGTCAAGATTATTGTAAAAGTGAAGTTGTGCCCTTCCTAGTTCATCATTTCAGTCATTTACAAATGAAGATAACTTTAATCACTTTGTTAAGATGATACGTGCCAAGTTTTGCTACCATGAAGTTATAGTAATAGTTTCTAGGGCTTCTCTAAAAAAGTAACAGGCAGGATGGCTTAAGACAGCAGAATTCATTCTCTGACATTCTTTAGACTGGAAGTCTGAAATCAAGCTTTGCTCAGGGCTGTGCTCCTTCTGCAGCCTCTGAGAGAGGATCCTTCCTTCCTTGCCTCTTCCAGATTCTGGCAGCACCAGGCATTTTCTTGGCTTTTGGCAACCTAACTCTAATCCCTGTCTCCAGGGACATGTTGAATTTTCCCTTTGCATCTGCTTCTTAATCACTTCTCTTCTTGTATAGATACCAGTCATACTGGATTAAGGACCCAACCTACTCTACTGTGACCTCATCTTTTCTTAGCTATTACATTTGCAATGGTCCTATTTGTGTATAAATGTTACCATAATGAAATAGTAGCTGAGTGTTGGTATTTTGTAAGGAAAAGAAGCTTCTTTAAACTCACAGTTTTAGAGGTTCAAAGACATGGTCCCAGCATTGGTGTGGCTTGGCTGAAGACCTCAAGGTAGATGGCATGATGGTGGGAGCTTGTGTGAGGAGAAATCACATGGCGAGAAAGGAACTTGGGGTGGGTGAGGGGACAGACTTGCTCTTCTTATAGCAATTTTATGCTCTGGCAAAAATGAAATTCAAGGTTCATAAGAACTACCTTAATTCCATGTGAAGAGCCCTTAAATGACCTAACCTCCTCCCATTAGGTCCCACCACCTCTTAACAACCAACCAAGCTAGAATAATGGTAGTGCCTATTATATGCTTAAACTGAAATTTAATTTTTAATCCTGAAAATTAAAGAAATTAAAAAACAATATCTAGTCTGGGAGATGACATTAGAAAACAGGGCAACCAAATTTCCAAAATATGAACCTTTAGAGACAAACCATATCCCAATTATAGCAGTCACCATCTGAGGGTCTAGGAAGACCCCTAATTTAGAGGAGCATCATCAAAGTCAGTAACTATTTCTCCTTCTGTAATTATTAAGAAACTTGTGGAGAATTACATGGAGGTTATGCAAGTAACCGTTTTCTTCTTATAATTTTGCTCACTGATTTTAAACTTCAAAGACGATTCTTGTCCACATTAGTTACTACTGTGGTTTTTGTACAGTGATAAGTTTTGATTTCTAGTATTTCTTTACATTTACCAACTGGAGTAACTCTATCCTTAAAAGAGTTTTCCCTTCTCTCCCAAGTACTTATTTTTAAAATTTTCGTATTAATATGAACTTGTAGATATCTGCTTGTTCTTTGGATTATAATCTATTACTATAATTGCTGTCATCATTATGTGCTCACATTGTTCCAGATTTGATCACTAGGTCCTGGTCCTTCAAGTTGATTATGTCCTTGAAGCCCTCCAGGTGCTGATTAGGGATTTTTTTCCCTGATGGCTCTGCTTACGATTGAGGTCCCTTTCTGAGTTCCTCTTGTATTCTGCAGTTCATAATACATTTCAGCTTTTGCTTTCATATGGTCTTGCTTTCATTACCACTCTTTTGGTTTTTAGTGTCATCTCCCAGACTAGATATTCTTTCTTAATTTCTTCAATTTTCAAGATTAAAAATTAAGTTTCAGTTTAAGCATATAATAAGCACTGCCATTATTCCAGCTTGGTTGGTGAGTCTATTAATTTATAAAGATACATTTTCTATTCACTTAGCATACAGTATTTTATAGTTCCTTTAGTGCAACTTGATAACTGATTATATAATGTTCTTTTCTGAATATAAGAAGTCTCTACTTTCTTTTGGCATAAATTTTGAAGCACCTGGGTTTCTTTGTATTAAATACTAAGTAGTACTGACAATGCTTGCTTGGCTTTAAATTTCCTAGTAACTTTAATTAAATACACCAAGTAGCTTTTTGCCCACATTCCCAAAGCCTTAATTATAAGAGCATATCAGTGCACAGAAACAATTACTGGTTCCTTCCTGTGACAGGGTGGAGTGCATGCATCTGGATAAATGTTTGCAGGAGGATTAAACCAAAGAGAGCCAAGTCTCATCTAAATTTTTGAGTAAATGTATTTGTGAACTGCTTTCGCCAACTTCATTTTATATTCAATTCGTGAACACATATATAGCAACAATAACTTGATTAAGGACAGGATATGGTTTGCAAACCTACTGTATAGCTGCTTTGAAGCTTCCTGAGAAATGTACTGCATCAGTCAACATTGCATATGCTCTGATAAGTCAGGTTTAATTTTCAGTGTGCTTTTTATTGCATATTTTGAAGATAGAGTCGACCTAAATTGAGGTTATACGCACTACAAAATGCAGAATATTCAATTTCCTTCAAGTCATTGTCCTCTGTAAACCAGTAAAAGCACATAGCATCAAGAAAATTAAAAGAGGATTACTTGTCAAACATGACTACAGGTTCATTTATTTGGATGTATAGTTTTATAATCTCTTAAATATGTACCTAATATGCTGTGACTTATTAGATAAGACATCTTTGTGGACAGGATGATTCATTTATTATCATAGCTTTTTGTAGCTATGCTCATCTTTTCTATATAGCTACAATTAAGTAAATGTTTGATATGGCACAAATATTGTATCAAAACTATCTGAAAATTCTTCTCATAATGATTATTTTTTGAGAAGGTAGAAGAATATTTGTATGTTGAATTCTTGGTGGTTTAAGCTATGCAAGTTTTAGAATCACAGTTGTGAGGTCCAAATGTTGAATTAGGTGTTCCAAATATAATCTAGGAGGCAGATGAGAGTCATCAACTATAGAATAAAGAGCTAAGTCTGTATTGGAGAAGAGAGTCAGGGGTAGTTCATGGGAGATAAAACAAGACCAAGAGCAATGAAACGAACAACTCAGAGAAGGAAATGTGTGATGTAGATTTTGAATTTGCTTCTCATGGGATAAACCTTATAAATCCCATTGATAACCAGCAGCACTTCAGCAAATTCTAGGTGTGTTAGATAGATTTTCATTACTGCGACAAATGCATGGGAAAAACAACTGAGAGGCAGAAAGATTTATTTTGGCTCATGGTTTTAGTCCACAGTTGGCTGGCTCTATCACATTGGGTCTGATATGAGGGAGAACTTCATTGAAGTAGGGTATAGTAAAGGAAAGCTGCTCTCTGTATAGCTGCCAGAAACCAGAGAGAGAGGGAGAGAGGTGGGGGGAAGGGGCCAGGGACAAGCAACATCCTTCCAGGCACCCCCCTTCCTCATGATCTATTTTCCCCAACCATGCCCCACAGCCGACAGTTTCTACCACCTCCCAATAATTTGTTCATTGAGCTATCAAGGAATTAATCCACTGAAGAGGTCAGAGCCCTCATCATCCAATAACTTCCTCAAAGCCTCAGCTCTGAACACTGCTGCACTGGGAACTAAATCTTCAGCACCTGAGCCTTTGGGGTCATTCCACAACACGAACACTTTGTCCGGTCAGATCTTTGCTCATTTTGTGTGATGAAATTGTGACAATTCACACTTGGAAACAAGTTTTCATGAGGCAGAAGCAATCACATAAAGGAAAGCTTTCCTTTTCCTTCTTTCTGGTTGTCTTGGAAATCTTTTGGGTCTGATCATGTGGGGTGGACTATTGAGCTGATCTTACTTAGCTCTTAAGGGATAGGGAGCAAAAACACTAGCTGATATCTCATGTATCACCAAACAACACAAGTAGGCAGTGTTATCCCTATTTTACATGTAGAAGCCCTTAAGAGCCTGGGAATATTATATACAGCTAGTAGCTAGGTTTGAATCCTGGCTATCTGACTCCAGAGCCACTTTGTCATCTTAATTTCTAGGGTCTAGAACACAGTCAGTTCTTAATAATTGTGAGTAGAAGTACTGCTATTACTAGGGGTAATGGGAATAGGCACAAACTCACAGTTCTTAGTCCTGTGCACACATGAGGGCATTTATACCTCAGAAGAGTCCTTTACAGTGGTTGACACAAAGGGATGAAATAATACTCCAAGGTGAAAGGATTTCATGTATTAGACCAGGGACAGAATGCAGGCAGCCTGGCTCTGGAATCTGCGCCCTGTGTCCTATGCATGCTGTCCTTCAGACACGTGATTCCATGTATGGAGGACTCTAAAAACAGATGAGTTGCCCAAATCCAACATGTGCTCTAGTTAGTAGTCAAACAGAACAATTGGGAGAAGAAAATCTCACGCTGCCCCCCTGAAGTGGCATGTTCCCTACAGCTCAGTTAAATTCAGGAGAGATATTCCTCCTTCTTTTTCTCTCTATAGTTACCTCTCTCCTGCCACACTGGCTTCCATTACATAAAAATAATGTATCAAGGTGATATTGGCTCCTGCTTGGAGAATTTCTTCCTACCTGACTAAAATTTGAAAACATGCTGTGATAGGAGAACACAGAACAGCTTCCTTCAAACACTAATTTTCTATCTTTTTTTTTTTTTTACTTTCTCATAAATTTGAGAAGGGGGTAAATTCCCACAATATCCTGCCCTAGTTATTGAGGTGGATAAATCTCAGCTGTCAGGGAGTAAGCTTTTTTACTTTGAATTCCAAGTCTCCCATGGATGTATATTCCAACTGGTATTTTTTCCACCCATAGTCTATTTCCTCATGAGTGCATCAGCTCACACAAAGATCCTCTTTCCAATGAGCTGGCAAGGCCCCGAGTTCACTGCTGACTCTTTTCAATGACAACTTTTACAATTAATGCTCTGGCGTGGAGATGTACTATTCCTCCTTCATTCCAGCCTGGACAGACCATGCAAGGACTTGTTTGCAGAGCATAATAGACAATCACCTCTATAGAAAAAGATGGAGGCTATTAAGCAGTTGATGAATACCAAATGATATTGCTTAAAACAATTGTGGGAAGGGTGTTGGCAATGGTAAAAATGCAAGCCACTGATTCTTACTGTGTCTTATTTTCCTTGGCTGCTATCATGAGCAATAAAACTTTTCTTTTGTGTGACTACTTGGCATTGTCATAGGTAAGAACTAGAAAGCATATGTCCCCTTCCTGACTTAGCTCTTGATTTAGCACCTAAGCAAAACACTAACCACAGTGTGTGTCTTTTCCTTCCTAAGAAAGCTAAATAGTCCTTACTTGGACAATTTAATCGTATTTCCTTTGGTGACCTTAACTGCCTTGCAAACATGGAGCTCTAAATTGTGACATAAAACTGGAAACTAGTAAGATACTGGCACTGATGAGGGTGTTCTCTAAATAACTGAATGAATTCAGTGTCTAAACTGGACTATTATGATTAACTTTGGCCATTCCCAACAGATGGAAGCCTGGGTCCTTTGAGAATTGGGGAGCCTGTAATCATCTCTTCCATTCACTGCACAAATGGTATCAGCACACCATTGTGTGGTCCATCTGGTCAACACTTAGGTCTAAGCAGGTCTTTCTCCTGATGGAGAGAGAGATACTAAAAGAACAAGCAGTTTGGAATAGATCACTCATTCATGAAACTTATAAATACATATGTGAAACTGCCTACACAGATTCTGGTTGGATTAGAAAGTGTTCGTTGTGGAATGCTGTCACTTGAGAAATGCTGCTACATCTGCTCCTTTCTGTTTTAGGATGCTGTCCTTAGAATAGTTCACCTCCATCCAATTCTATGCCACATGGGAATGATTCTGAGTAGGGGTGCAAGGGAAGCAGGAGTGTGGTACATTGGTCTGTAGATAGGTTGTACAAACAGCAAGCACATAAAGGGACACTGCTTGTACTTTTCTATCTTGTTTGCAAATGACCATCACAATTGAGTACTGCGTGCATGGAATTGAAGGGGCTTAATGAATAGAATGACTGGCACACTAGCACCAGAAGAAGAGTGTCATCTTAGGAATAGAGCAAGCCTGTTCCAGAGGTCAAGTGCCCATTTCACAGAAGGGCAATAAGACTGTCATTATGCATAATACTGCAGATGCTGATGTTGACATTGTTGCTAAAGATGATGAGATAGTAAAACATAACAGAGTCAATTAAAAGTATATATATATGTATAAACACACACACTCTTGTATGTAATCATATACATTATCCATGATCTCCTAACTTTTACTATGTTATGCAGTACACCAAATCATATTGTCAATTGTATGTTTCATTGTTTTCCTTTTGATGTATGAAATATTAAAAATAAAAGAAAGCTTTAAAATGGACATTATTTATATAAAAACATTGTTTATTATTCCAAGCTAAACAAAATATTAATATGCTTGTTGTGTGACTTTCTTGCATTTCTATAGTTTAAAAATTCTTTCAAAAAGCATTCATGTCATCAGCCAAGCTTTTTTATTTAAGGAAATAATGATCTTTCAAAATATTATATTTTAAATAAGTAGTGTTTCAAAGTTAGATTTATCTCCCCACTCTCAGTATGGGATCTAGCTAAGGCAACACCTTTGAAGACCTATACCAGCATCTGTTGCCCTGTGAAAAGTTCCTCTAATGCTGATGGAGATTGGAAAGGCTTGCTTAGAATGTGTATCAAAGAACTGCTGAGGTAACGTGTTCAAATTTGTAAAATATTCAGCAATACTTTGTCTACCTCTTTCATTTTATTGTCCATATTTTATGAGAGGGCAAGACAAACATTACTTTCTTCTGTTTTGCTCATTCAAATACACCTGGTCAACTTTCTGGAATATTAGATGATCTTCTGTTTCCTATTGACCTTTTCAAGAGCTCAAGGATTCAAACCCAAGTTTTTTTCACATGGTGAAATCAGTAAGTATTACTAGTGCAATGAGGTGTACAATCACTACATTACCTATTTAAACTCCCATTAGTTACAATTTTAGTTGTTAAGCATCATTAAATAAGCATTCTCTGGCCTGACCATCTCACACCTCAAAGTCATACAAATGCTGGTTCATGAATTCTGATAAATGCTGATGAATAGTTTTAGATATAGGATGTCATGTTTTTCAATCAGTATGAGAACCTCTCAAAGACAGCTGATTGAAGTTAGGCATAAATATTTAAAGCAATATTTTTCTCACTGACAAATGGGAAAATAAAGGAAGTCAAATGTGGGTATGGGCAAGCTATGTTGTCAATAATAACAACAGTGTATCAAGATGATGATTAGTACAAAAAGTGTTGGTAGTAGTTTTTAAGAACTGTATTTCAAAGATATTACAGACATTGACAAGTAACAGACAAGAACCCATATGTACTAATTTGGGCAGTCAATGTGGAAGATACCAAGAGGCTCAGAATAGAGCTCTTATATGTAAAAAATGCATAATCTTAACAGTCCCAGGCATAGCATCAATTTTGGAACCAGAGACTAACAAGGATTGAAGTGTTCAGTATAGAAAGCAGGGTACCAGAGTGGGACCCTAATTTATACTGACCCAGGCAAAGGACCTTTAAGATTTATGATCAGTTTAGGAGGTACCCCCTATTCCATTTGTCATAGGGGCCACAAAGAAGTCCTAGCAATCAATGTATTTTCATTCATAGCAAAAATAGGTAGATGATCTTCCTTGTCTTTTAACTAGTCCCTCAGAAACAGATTTATTAAGCTAAAATTTTCATTGGTTAAAATTCTAATTAGCAACACCTTATCATACAAAATTGCTTTTATGCTATAATTTTAGACTATTTGTTATCTTGTTTCAGTTCTCAAAAACAGGTTCATTATCTGTTTTTAAATAAAGTCATGGGGGTATAAAGTCAAAAGACAGTTAAAATTCATTGTAAAGTGAAGGTTTTGTGTAATTATTTGCTTAATGCAATGTGGAAAAGTTTTACCATTAATAATCTGAATATTTCAAGTGAATTTGATATTTTTGGCTTTTATTATACAAATCAGTTTGCCTCAGTTCTTTATTTCACTTTATATGCAGTGATAACTTACTTTTGATTTGGTCAGGTTATATAAATTTAATTAATTATTTATTTATTTATTTTGAAATGGGGTCTTGCTATGTTGCTGAGGCTGGCCTTGAACCCACAATCCTGTTGCCTCAGCTGCCAGAGTATTTGAGATTATATACACATGTCTGGGCTCAATCCCTAAATTTAATTCTTTTAATCTGATATATTAAATCAGTAATCAGTAACTTCTATCTTTTATTGAAATTTTATTCCTTTTCCTATGGTGTGATATTTCAGGATTGAGATCAGATTTTGGAAAAAAGTTAAAATGGAAGAGGAAAGAATTAAGAGAATATACAGGAAATAAAATCAAAATCTGTGTATAGCAATTATCAAAAATGAACATATTCAAATGTGCAGCTATCTTAGAAATTCCTTCATAAACTACAGTAATGCCTCACATAAATTTAATAGGGACCAATCAGTTTGCTCTCATTATTATTTAATGTCCATGCAGTGAAAAAGTATATACATGACTCTACATTAAATGTAATTGTATCTTAAAACCAATAAAATAGGGCTCATTTAGCATGTAATTCCAAGGAGGATTATTACCCATGGATGCATTGTAAGTACAATGATCTTTCATGATACATAAATAATTTTACACTAGAGATGAGTATGTAGTTGATATGGTGAATTATTATGTAGCATATGCTTTGCTATTTCTAGATCTTGATGGAGAAGATTTTTGTTGGAAGTAAATAGTTTAACTTGTAAAATTCTGTCACTGGGCAAGTTTCAAGTAGAGTTGAAGATATTTCGGTCATTCAGTTGGTCAGAACTGCCACTCCTGATGACAAACAAAAGGATTAGGCAGTTGAATTAGATGTAATATCCAAAATTCACTTAATAAATTAAAGCCCACTCTCAAAAGTGCCTACATAGGGGTCTGGAGTGGTGGCTCAGTGGTTATGGCACTTGCCTGGCATGCGAGAGTATGCGAGTTCGAACCCCAGCACCACGTGTGCAACCAAGTGTTCGAGCATCCCAAAACCACATGAAAAACTATACAAAATTGATTCTGTGCCCCCCACTACTGTTCCTCTCTCCTAAAATAAAAAAAGTGGTTATATAGAACCTTTGTTTTAAAAATAGTTGTGAACATGGAAAAAGAAGGAAATTTCAACAGCTTGAAAAGAGGTAGCTATTTAATTGATAGAATTAATAAAATGTCTCTATATCAATATACTGTGTTAATCAGCCCAAAGTGGCAGAGGCATAATATGCTGGAAAATTACTCAAGTTGCTGAGAATGACAAACTCTTCAACTTGAGCGACTAGTTATATTTATAAAAATCAAGAGATCTTTAGATTTGATTTTTTCCCCCTTACTTATTCTCATCAGGAAAGACTCAAGTAAAAGCTGAAAAAGAATCTATCCTTTCAGATTAAGACTTAGGAGGCGATGTCACAGAGTTCTTCAGAACCAGCTGAAGCATCTAACACCCCTTATTGTTGAAGATATAAAACTCTTTCTTTACTAGGGATATGGGAGGAGAGAAGCTTTGAAAGAGTCCTCTCAAAATAGACTTGTTAGAAATTCAACAGTGTCAAGTGAATTAGCTAAATGGCGAGAAAAAAAAAAATCCCAGCAACAATAGTGAATAAAAAGGCAGAAACGTGCTGCTGGTGAGAATTTTTCTTTTTAAATTCATATTCGGAGGTTAGGAACAGAGAAGCATCTGCATGTGCCCAGGTGATTTTCCTCTCTCTGTGCCATGTCAGTGAAGTGCTTTTGTATCACTGTGCTCAAATGACCCATTTTAAGTGCTGGCACCATCCTCACCTAATAGTCACGGTTTCAATACTGCAATTTTCCCATTTGTATGTGTATGTTTAAGTACAAAGACACATGGTGACGGTGGTGGTGGTGGTGGTGGTGCTGTGTGTGTGCATGTGTGTATGTGTGTGTAAAGCATTTGGAGATAGAAATATGGAATCCTCCAAATGCTGAAATTGTTCTTTGTAATTAGACAAAACCATCAGCAATTGACAGAGAAACTTTGTAATTGGAGAAAGAGAGAGAGAGAGAGAGAGAGAAATACTGCTGTCAGGAATTTAAAAAAATCAATTAAATTAACTGCTCTGTTTTGTGGAATTAAAACAACAAATAAATCCTCTTAGTTTTATGGAATAAAATTGTCACATTAAATAATATTTCATTCAGCAAATTAATTCAACTGAATAACATGGGGATTTAAAAACAAAATCATTTCTTAATTTACTATTTTTCAATTCAATGAAAGAATATAAAATATGAGTTTAGTTTTAGGTACTAAACTGATTTTTTTCTCTATTCATGAACCCAAAGATGCATTAGTATAGAAGCATTGGTTGCTATTTCTTATTTCCTAACATATAAATCTTTAAGCACATATTTTTCTTTTTTTATCTGAGTTTTTTGCATTTTACATAGAGCTTCATAGAGCTTTATTCCATTTCATATATCTGAATCTTTTCTTGTTGCCAGTACTTAATAAGTCATTGAAAGGTACCCTGGTCACTGGACCAAGTTGGCTTCCATAGTCCCTTCTGTCACTGGGTCAGTGACAGAGAGGCTAACTTTAGAGGGAAGAAGAGAATAATAGGGGTGTATACAGCTAAGGGAAAGAAAGTCAGTACTTTCAATGGAGTCAGACCCAGTAGCCACAAGAGGAGACTGGTTGTTGAGAGGGAGGGGGTTGCAAATTGAGTTAAGCCTCACTTAGTGATATGGTAGAGTGGTTAAAAGGCTTTTATTAACTGTGATATATTGGGCAAGTCCTTTGCTTTCTCTAAAATTCAGTTGCTTCCTTTATGATATAGGCAAAATTAAGTTGCATTGTGAATAATAAGTGAGGATGATTAAATTATGCTTATAAAATGCTTAGTAAGTGCCTGATATAGGAGTGGGTCCTTTATATTTATTACAAAACTGCTTTATCTTAATGCTTTATCAAAGTTTGCAATTTTAGTTTGCTTGTGCAGTCCTGGTCTGTTAGCACAGTTTTACCTTGCCATTTCTCCTGTCTGTGCTTGAACACTTAAGAGCAATGAAATGGTCGAATAAAGATTTGTGGCTTTGATTCAATGAAGGTGCAAAGCAACAGCTGCAAATTAAATTCGAATAGTTAAGGCACAAGTACAGCCACCTAACCATACCTCAGTCTTTCCTTTCCTGAACTCTTCTCCTGGGGAAAGCAAATTCCTCTACATTTGCTCTTGAATTGGTTGCCTCTCTTCCCATCTTGCTTAATTGTCCCTTGCTTCCTCTCTGACATCAGTGCTTTTCTCCACGTACTCTTTCCCCTCACCCTGTGAACTTGTTCCATTTTTTTTTGTATTAAAAAGTACAAGAATGTGTGTCCCTTCAAGGGGATGGTGGAGTAGGGAATGGAAGTTTTTGATTATATATTCATAAAATGAGTCTCTGCTGTTCATTTTTCACTACTAATATTTTTCCATTGAACTGCAATGAATGTGTCCAACCCCCATCCCAATGATGCTCCAGTGATCTCTGAATCACTAAATTGCAAAAGAAAAGTTTCTGGCTTAGACTTTATAGGAGGACACTGCTCTAGTAACAATTTAACCACTCTGTCAGGCAATTACCACTTTTCATTTGCTTCCCCATCTCCCACCCTCCTGGTGTTTGACCTCACCTCTGAGACAAAGTTCCTTTTGTACTCAAATCTTGCTGTTCCTAGTGAGAGGGGACAGACAGATGTGAGTGGTGGGACATGAGGTTAAGGGAATCATTCCATAAAGTGGGCCCACTGTGCTGATCCCCACGTGCTACCTTTTCCATGAAGCAATTTACCTGCAGCCCTGCCTGGCTTAAGTGGACAGAATATGTCACTTTCCTCAGCAAACTACCTGTTTTCTGCAGGAGAAAAATGTAGGCCTAAAAGAATGTCCATAAGAGGAACCCAAGTTGTCCTGAAGAGGGAGACTTTTGTGACGCTTTTCCCAGACCAGATCCTGAAACTCATGACTCAAAATCGGTAAGGATTTGTAGTTAAGAATCTAATTAGAACTGGTCAGCATGGGACAAGGCGACTTAAGTTGTCATGGAAATAGGGACATGAAGTCTGAAGTCATCCAGCTGTCATTCGGAAGTTAAAAGGTGGACCAGGGTAGGACCCTCTCTGTGATCACAATGACCCTAATCATTCTAATCATCTTACGTAATTCACGCCTAAATTGGATATGAATCCTTATCATGGTCTTTATATTATAAAGTTCAACTTTTTTCCTGGGCTTCTCTAATATTTTTCAACATTACTTCCTTTTCTCATGTCCCCTTAACTTGATAGCACCACCATGCTTCCACTACCCAGCAAAAGCCTCCCTTCTTTGCTGTAGAAAGAGTCAGTACAATTATTTTGAATTGTTTGGTTATCTGAGTGTGTGCTATGCCCTTCCTTTGTTTGTTCCTGCTCCCCCTCATTATTTACATCATCATTTGCTTGTTCCTTACAATATCCTTCAATCTCAGTCCCCTGATTTGTTTTCTCACTGTTATAATATGTCTCAAATGGGTGACTGTTATAGTATGGTTTCCCTTAATCTACAGAGTAAGGTCCACTGTTTTAACATAATGTCTTTGGTCCTTTGGTACCTGCCCATTGCTCATGCTTCCAGTTCTGTTTCCTGCCTGAAAATTATACTCACAAGCTCCAGAAATGCTGATCAGTCCTGTTTTCTGTGCCAGCTCTTCTTTTTTCCATTGTGGAATAGTCTTTCTTCCTCTTCTTTGCCTTGAAACAACCCGTTCACCCAGTTCAGAAGTTATTTCAGGAGAGATCCCCACCCCGCACATCCCAAGTAGAATTCAACCCTTTTGTATGCTTTCATAGCACTCAGGAAAGCTGCAATTGGAATTATCAGATTATCATCGAAAGCCTGATTTCTCATGAGGATATTGAGAACGGGAACATTTTCTATTGTGCATTCTTGTTGATCAGATCCAATATAAATAATGGTTGAGCTTATGTGAATTGTAATCCGATGAGGCATATTTGGCTTGTCCTAGAGCTGTTATCCCAGACTGCTGTGTCTCCAAAACTATATCACACATAAAGCACCATGGGTGCTCTCACCCAAGCATTTTTAAAAATCTTCTTCTTCTTTATTAATCCCACTGAGTTTTTTTTTTCTTCATTAGTGAGAACAATATACTGATTGGGCAATTCTTGGATTGCTTGTGGCTTTGTAAAGATATATGGAATAAATTAGGCTGCTTTTAAGAACTATAAATCTTGGGCCAATAAGAAATAGTCAGTGACTGAAAAATTCTAATCCCCCAGCTGTGTACGTCTGGTTGGAATGAGCTGTCAGTGACTGAATGAAGTATCTGTGCAACTGGCCACAGTCTGAAATGCCAACGTGGAACTTAAAAGAATGGGTTTGTTATAGAGGGCAGATTTCTGTTCTATAAATGCAATAGGATACAAATGCAAGGGTTAAAAATAAACTTGTCAAAGTGTATAGCTGACAGAGATGCACTGATATACAACTGCTATTGGAGATTTAAGAAAGAGGAAAAAAAAGTCAAAAAGATAAATCATAGATGTGATGTGGAAGTAAGGAAGATCTCCAAACACTGAAATACTTCAGAATTCTCTGGAGCATATTAAGTTTGTTAAATATATAGTAATCCTGTCTTTCCTTAAAAATTTGTTAGTGTCATTAGCAACAGTGCAAATGGATTCAATTAGTAGTTTATTTCCCCATTCAAGTTGAGTAAGGGGAATGATTTTATAATTCAGAGAAAGAAGATATGATGATTTATTTTTTAAGTCATATTTGTTACAGTGGACTGGAAAAATATGACCAGAAACATAAAATGTTATGCTCATAATAAAGTAATAGAAACATCATTACTTCATACCTCCTTTGGTTTTTAAAATATAAAATGTGATGAGGATTATATGAAAAATTCAACAACTTGTTTCCCAAAGCTCTAATACCTGGGGACGAACAGATATTTTTATATACCTATTTCTTTCTAAGATATGCAGAAAATGAACTTGCATATTTAAATTAAGAATGAGGTAATTAGTTTTAAGAAATTAGTCTGGGAAGGCTGGAAAGTCACTTAAACTCATGCTTATCAAACCCTTCATAGAATTGGAGAACTGGGAATGAATGTCAAAGGCTCTACTGGGGAGCCCAGGCTCCATCCCCATTCCTCATCCTCACCCCAAGTAGATTTTCAAGGTTAATTATTTGACAACCTAATGTTTTAAAATGTATTCTGTGTTAATGTTTTTCTCATCCTCTTACCATTACGAACTTGTACTTGATTGCATAGGAAAGAAGCTGGAAAACCGGTAAATGAGTGGGTGTGGGAGTAAAGGCAGAATATTTAGGGAGGAGTTTCGCTACAAGGAAAGTTGCCAGAATCATGAAGTCACAGTTGGCCCCACATAGGATCAATTTGTTAAGCAGCCCTCTGGACCAGTTCTTCACAGGCCTCCCTGCCCCCTGGATCTCTGCTGATTTTAACCCACACTTGGCATCCCTCTTCCCAGGGCCTCAAACTCTGTCTTCACCCACCCCAACTTGACATCTCTTTTACTCTTACTTCTTTTTCTTTTTCTTCTTCTTCTGATTTTTTTTTTTTTGATCTTAGAAGTAATAATCAAAAAAAAAAAAAAAAAAAAAAGCTCAGAACTGAAGAAGGAAATAACTGCACTCTCTAGTCTCCAAATCATGACTTACAAGTGAACAAGGTAGCATATAGAATGATTTTTTTTCCTGACCTTTAAAGGCCCATGATTTATCTGACATTTTTCTTAATTCTAACCCTCTTCGTTCACATTCAAGTGTTTTATATCTCTTGTCAATACTGGAAGATGAGAATTTTGCTCCCGTTTTGTAATTATTCATTCCTTCATGGGATGAGGCCTCTGTGACCCTGCCTGGAGAAGAATTGTGACCCTGAAGAAGTCATGCTGTCACCCTCACAACTCCTTTCAGCAGCCTGCTTTGTGCTGCCTCAGTGTTGCGGCCAAGATCCTCACATAGCCCATTAGAAGCCTCCCTGTGCTTTATTTAGCCACTCTTTGCCTGGAGCCTTGGCGCAGGCTGCCTGAGCTCTGACTCCTTCTCCCATGAGTCCCTGCAGCTCCCGGCAGCCTTCCCCCAGAACTACCCTGTGTCTTGTTTTCATTCATTTCACGAGAAACTGATTAGTTAAAGGACTTAGCAAGTTAGACTTTCCAGTGCACAGTGTTGGTTTTATTTGTGTACTTTTAAAAGCATACCAAATTTGAGCCAAAGAAAGACACTGAAATGATAGAAGTTCAGGCAATTTTATGGGGTTAGAGGTGTAAGAGTAAGAAGTGAAAAACTCTGAGGTTGTGAAATCCTTTCTGACTCAATTTTCCACTTAGGCTTTTAGGATACACCTTTAGGGGACCTAGAGCGTGTGAAGATTAATATCATACAATCTGGAGCTACCTAAAGTACATCTTCAATCTTCACTGTCCAGCCTTTGGGTACTTGTTGTATTTGTTTTGTCTGTCTTCAACCTTATGGAAGTATGGATCTTTCCCTGGTTTATGCAACTGCCTACCTCCTGGTACTCCTCAATATACCATTTTCATTTTTTGGTACAGGTAGAGCCTAGAAAATGACAAACCTTCATAAACTGTATAGCCACCCTCTTGGCTGTGAAATAAGACTTTTTGGTACTTACTTAATTAATTTTTTTTTAAAGAGAGAGGAACAGTGAGAGAGAGAGAAAGAAAAAGAAGGAATCAATTTTTATGTAGATTTTCATGTGACTTCCATTGCTCCAACACTTAGTTGTGTATGTGGTGCTGGGGTTTGCCTTGGCATGCCAGGCAAGTGCTGCAACTTAACCACCACTCCAGCCCCCATTCATTCTTTATTGTTCTGGTTTGGAAGAAAAGTGCCTACCTGAAGCTCAATATGTGAGATAATGCAAAGGCTGAGAGGTAAAATGATTGAGTTATAAGAGCCTTAACCCAATCACTGAGCTAATCCCCTGCTAGGGATTAATTGGATGGCAACTATAGGCTGGGAGGCTGCTGCTGGAGGAAGTGGGTGTGGATTTGGGGTATATATTTTGTATCCAGGATGGAGTTTCACTCTCTGCTTTCTGGAGCCATGCCTTGACCCACTGCCCTCTGCCATGATATTCAGCCTCACCTTGGGCCCCAGAAATGGAGTCTGCCACCTATGGACTAAGCTTTGAAACTGTGAGCTTCCAAATAAACTTTTCCTCCTAAAATTGTTCTACTCAGATCCTTCAGTCAGAGCAGTGAAAAAGCTGACTGAAACAATTACTGAGGCAAAAGTGTCTCATTCTATATCTGCCACATTATAATACTAAATTATTTGGGGAAAAGGAATTTAATAGTAATATTATTCTAGTGAGGGATAAATATGAAGAAACCCAAACACATTCATAAAATTTCTGCCTCTGGATAAAATAAGAAATTGTGGCAGAATTATACCCAACCAATTGCTTTGCATTTTAATAAAAATATAAAACTGTTAAGAGAGGTATTGCCATGTTTCCCGCAGCCCTATCTGTTCCCCTCTCTATTTAAATAGTTCTGAACTCCACTTTCTTTGCCACCATGTTGTTCCAAGCTCCAAGTCTCTACCCTGCTCTTCTAGGTACTGACATTTGTGACTTTCCTGCATTTTGATATTTCCCTTATATTCCAATTTGTTTTGGTTTCTGTTTCTTTGTTAGAAGCATGATCTTGGCTTCAAATCTGCAAATGATAAAACCTTGCAAAGATTTCATTCTCTTCCAATGAAATTTAGTGCTCAAATTTGTATAAAGATCTATCTTAATGATTTAAAATTTTCACAGTGTCTTTATACCATTGCCTGAATTATGTCCCTCAACTCTGTCAGGCTGGTTAGGCAGATATTATAATCATCTCTCTTTACAAATGAAAAATTTGGGGCTCTGAGATATTGTGATTTAATCAGCGTCACATGCCTTGTCAGTAACAATGCTAGGTCTTCTCATTTCTGTATATTCTTCCTTCTGTGAGAGAAGCCTGGGAGAAATGGTAAAAAACAAAACAAAACAAAAAACCAAAAAAAAAAAAAAAAAAAAAAAGAAAAACCATTCTCATCTATCTTGAAAATGCAGTTTAGTTTATCATCATAATCTATAATGCATATAATCAACTGAAAGTTCAGGTTAGTGCCTTTTATTGGTTTATAAGTGACATTTTTTTTTCTCAGCAGGACACAAAATATTGCCACATCCAGGAAGACAAATGTTACATGATCTTACTTATGTATGGAATCTAAAGAAGTTGAACTCAGAAGCAGTGTAGAAAGTGGTTACCAGAGAAGTGAGGCTGGGACTGGGGAAAGTAGGCACATACAGCTCAAAGGATACAAAATTCCCATTAGTGCAATGAGCTCAAGAAATCTATTATAACACCTGGAGGCCATAGTTACTAACAATGTATTGTACATTTGAAAATTGCTGAGAGATGATAAGTGTTCTCTTCAGAAAATAATAAGTGAGGTAATACATATGTCAATTAACTTGATTCAACCATTCTACAATAGATGTTTTAAAAATCATGCTGTGTACCATAAATACAGTTAGCCCTACATGTACACAAGTTGTACATCCTTGGACTCAAGCCACCATGGGCTGAAAAATAATATGTATATATAGAATTGTATTTATACTGAATAGGCACAGACACCTTATGTTCTGTCATTATCTCTATACAATATAGTATAGCTATTAATATAGTGTTTACACGGTGTTAGGTATTATACACATACTCTAGAGGTGATTCACGGTGTAGAGGAGGATGTACACAGGCTTATGCAAATACTGTGCCACTTTATACAAGGGACTTGAGCATCTGTGGATTTCGGTATTCTTGAGGGTTAGACCAATATGACTATATCTACAATTTCTCTGTGTCAATTTAAAAAGCAAAACGAAGACCTGACATAAATTGTCTTACTCTTCCATTGACAGTTGACGTGAATTTCTCAAATTCATATCAGTGAATTTTGCTGCATCTATTTTTAAAAATAGGCTAGAAAATGACATAGTTTAAAATCAAGAATATTGGAGGAAAATGTGACCTTATGCTCTTAGTTATGCTCATGATTCTCTATCAATACTGAATTTCTTCTTATAATGTAACCTCACTGAAGCATGAGGGACTGTGTCCTTGCTATTACTCCATCAGGAATCATTTTCTCTAGATTGGGTTCTGCTTTGTCATTAAATACTCAACTTAGCTTTTATCTGTTGTCTCTGAGAAGACTTTTCTGAACAACTGTCTAAAGTAGTCTCTTATCTTTGATCACACTCTATCATATTATTATTCTTTTTTCTTCACAGCATTTATCATTTACCATTTGCTTGTTTATGTTTTTCTTCCTCTCTCCAGAGTGGAAATTTTATGAGAGAGAAGTTTTGTCTCTCATTCAGCACTGTATTTTTTAAAATTTTATAACTACATGATAATTATAATTAATTTTAATTTTATGAATATGTGTTATCTTCTGCCCAGCACTGTATTCCAAGCACTTAAAAGAGGGCCTGGCTCACAGTAGATGTATGGTTCATCTGTGAAGATAAATTAACAGGCATTTCTCACACTGATTCTCAAAAGTGGAATGTCCAGCTACTGTTGGACATGAGATTTCACAAAATATTTTTGAACAGATTAATTGTCATAATTATTTAAATATTAGTGAAAATCTGCCTCCCCCCATTTTTATTCAGAGGTCAGCTTTCTGTTTATGCCTTGAATAAAATTAATGTATTAATGTTTCACTTTATATCCCTGGAAATAAGAGCTGACAGTTTCCTTGTCCTTCTATTCGCTTTCAGGGCAAATCTTTTCCACTGCCTTTTGCTATTACTTGGTGTGTAGTTTTCACATCACTTCATTCTTACTCATCTTTCCCCACCTCCTTCTTTGGTGGAATTCAGCGAGTCAGTGTTCCTCTAAAAAAGAGTTCTTCCGATTGTGGGGAGGACCTACCCTACTGTCTCATCCAGAACTGGAGCAGTGTGGCTGATGGACTTCAGAGTCAGGCAGAAGCAGACTCAAATCCTGTTTGGGCTTTTAATAACATGACCAAGTATGGATACTCCCTAAATCCTACTTTTCTCCTCTATAAAGTGTGACTACTAAAAGAGAAAATGTAATAAGGTATATAAAACACTTGTTTGGGCATAACTCACTCCAGCTTCCCAATTGTGGATCCAATTAAGAAATGAATACAGGTATGAGTGAACCAAGGATAAAATATCAGCTTTATTGCTGGTAGAGCTAGGCTAGAAAGCAAAGGTAGTGCTGACACTAACATGGCCTTCCTAATACTTCTTTCATTTGTTGAGATGGTGAACTAATGCTCAACTACTTCCTCTAGTTATCTTTCAACTTAACTTTTTTTAACATATTTTTTTGTTAAGGAATTGAGTTATTGTACAATCACAAATGCATTTAAAGTAACAATGTGATATGCATAAACACTTAAACCAGAATTACCCCCTAGATTCCTCCTATTCTCCCTCCCTCTCCCCTCCCCCACCTACCCTATCACCCCCGTCCCCCACCACATATCTGTGGTTGCCCTAGATTATGAGTGTATGCCTTTGCTGGGTCTAATACATGAGACTGGCTACCTTTCACACAGGCTTGGGTTTAGCTCCATTCTCCACAAATGAGTGAAAACATTCGATCCTTGACCCATGGGTTTGACTAACTTACTGAGCATGATTTCTTCCATCACCTTCCATTTACCTTAAAGGCTGCAATTTCATTGTTTCTAATTTCTGAGTAGAATTCCATGGTATGTATATTTACCTCATTTTTGGATCCATTCATCCTGTGAGGGACATCTGGGTTGGTTCCATAATTTAGCTATTATAAATTGAGCTGCTATGAACATAGATTTTGCTGTATCACTGTAATGTGCTGATACTAACTCCTCTGGGAAAACACCCAGAAGAGGGATTCCTGGATCATATGGTGAGTCCATCCCTAATTTTTTGAGGATTCTCCTTACTGCTTTCCAGAGTGGCTGTGCCAGTCTGCAGTTCCACCAACAGTATGCTAGTGTTCCTATCTTCCCACACCCTCTCCAGCATCTTTTATTGTTTATATTCTTCATTTTTGCTAATCTGACTGGAGTGAGGTGAAATCTTAATGTAGTTTTATTTGCAATTCTCTGAGTGCTAGAGCATTTACTCATGTATTCATTGTCTTGCTCAATTTCCTCTCTTGAGAAGCTTCTATTTAGCTCTTTGATACATTTATTGATTGCACTGTTTGTATATTTGTTATTAAGGATTTTGAGTACTTTGAAAATTCTGGATATTAGCCCCTTCTGTCAGAAGAATCATAGGCCATGATTATGTTCCATTGTGTAGGTTGTCTCTTGACAATTTTGACCAATTCCTTTGCTGTGCAAAAGCTTTTTAGCTTAATGGCATCCCACTCATTGATTTTTGACTTTAATTCTTTCAGTTCAGGGGTCTTGTTGAGAAAGTCTTTGCCTACTCCCCAATGCTGGAATGTTGGTCCTAACTTTTCTTCTAGCAGTTGTATAGTAGCTGGTTTAAGTCCTATATCCTTGATCCATTTAGATTTGATTTTTGTGCAAGGTGAGAGATAAGGATCTAATTTCAACTTTCTGCAAGTGGCTGCCCAGTTTGTCCAGCACTATTTGTTGAATAGATAGATTGTCATTCTTCCATGTTATATTTTGACCCTCTTTGTCAAAGATCAGATTATTATAGATTTGTGGGTGTGTTTCAGGGTCTTCTATTCTATTCCATTGGTCTTCATTCCTATTTTGATACAAGTATCATGCTATTTTTGTTACTAAAACTGTATAATATAGCTTTAGATCTGGTATTGCAAATCCACCTGTTTTGTCTTTCTTGCTTAGTAATGTTTTGGCTACTCTGGGTTTCTTATTGTTCCAAATGAATTTGAGAATTGATTTTTTCTATACCTGTAAAGAATGACATTGGTATCTTGATGGGGACTGCATTGAATCTACATAGTACTTTTGGCAGAATGACCATTTTAATTGTATTAATTCTGCTTAACCCGGAGCTTGGAACATATTTCCATCTTCTCAGGTCTTCTAGAATTTCTTTCTACAATGTCTGATAATTTTTATTATAGAAATATTTTACTTCCCTTATTAGATTAATTCCCAAGTATCTTATTGTTTTAGAGGATATTGTGAAGGGGACTGATTTCCTGATCTCTTCTTCTGCCCTGTTATTGTTAATGTGTAGGAAAGCTATTGATTTATGGGTGTTGATCTTGTAGTCTGCCACTTTGCTAAATATATTTATAAGCTCAAGCAGTTTTCTGGGAGTTTTTTGTATCTTCCAGATATAGGATCATGTCATCAGCAAAGAGGGATAGTTTCACTTCCTCTCTTCCTGTTTTTATCCATTGATTTCCTTCCCTTGCCTGATTGTTCTGGCTAGGGTCTCAAGAACTATATTGAATAAAATTGGTGAGAGCACACAGCCTTATCTTGATCCCTAGCTCAGTGGAAATGCTTTCAACTTTTCTCCATTTAGTATTATACAAGCTGAGGGTTTGTCATATATGCCCTTTACATAGTTAAGGTAAGTACATTTGATCCCTATCTTCTCTAGAGTTTTGAGCATAAGTGGTTGCTGAATTTTGTCAAAGCCCTTTACTGCATCAGTCAGTTGAAAGGATCATATGTTTTTTGTCCATAATTCTGTTTAAATAATTAATTACATTTATTGATTTGTGTTTGTTGAACCAGTTTTGCATACCTGGAATGAAGCCCACTTGATTGTGGTGAATTATCTTCATGATGTATTTTTGAATATGGCTTGCTAGAACCTTATTAAGGATTTTTGTGTCAAAGTTCATGAGGGATTTTGGTCTGTAGTTTTTTGTTTTTTTTTTTTTTTAATGTGTCTTTGTTGAGTTTTCTTATCAGAGTTATGATTGCTTCCTAAAAAGTGTTTGGGAGAGTTTCTTCCTTTTCAATTTCTTGGAATAGCTTCATAAACAGAGGTGTTAGCTCTTCTTCAAAGGTGTGATCAAACTCTACACAGAATCCATCAGGTCCTGGGCTTTTCTTCTTTGGAAGACTTTTAATTACTGTATGGATTTCGGTACCTGTTATTGGACTGTTTAGGATTTCAGTGTCATCCTGTGTCAATTTGGGGATTTGTATGGGTCTAGAAATTTGTCCATGTCTTCCAGATTATCTAATTTAGAGAAGTACAGTTTCTCAAAATATGTTCTTATAATTTGTTGGATTTCCATGGGATCACTGGTGATCACTCCCTTTTCATTGGTGATTTTGTTGATTTGCTTCATTTCCTTCCTTCTTTTAGTGAGATTGGCTAGGGGGTCTATCAATTTTATTTATTTTTTCAAAGTACCAGCTCTTTGTTTCATTGAATATTTTTATTGTTTTTTTTTTTTTAAAGAGAGAGGGACAGTGAGAGAGACAGAGAAAGAGAGAAACAACTTTATTTAGTTTTTCACATGGCCTTAGTTGCTCCAACACTCAGTTGTGTACGTGGTGCTGGGGTTTGAACCCAGGTCCTCGTGGTTGCCAGGCAAGCGCCGAAACTGTTGAGCCACCGCTCCGGCCCCTTTATTGTTTTTTGTTGTTTTTGTTGTTGTTGTTCTCAATTTCATTGATTTTAGCTCTGATCTTGATTATTTCCTGTCTTCTGTTGGCTTTGGGATTAGATTGTTCTTCCTTCTGTAGAGCTTTGACGTGGAGCATAAGCTTATTTATTTGGGATCTTTCCTCATTTTTAAAGTGGGTATTCAGTGCTAAAATTTTCCCCTTAGGAATGCCTTCATGCTGTCCCAGAGGTTTTGACATGTTGTGTCTTCATTTTCATTCTCTTCCAAGCATGATTTCTGCTGTCATGTCTTCTTAGGTCCATTCTTCATTTAACAGGGTATTATTCAATGTCCACATATATGTGTTTTTCTGTCATGATTTTTGCTGTTAATTGCTAGGGACTTGGCATTATAGTCTGATAGGATATATGGAATAATATCTACTTTTTATATTTGCTGAGATTTCCTTTGTGAATGAGAATATGATCTATTTTTTAGATGGATTCATGTGCCGCTGAGAAGAAGGTTTATTCAGCTGATTTGGGGTGTAATATTCTATAGATGTCTTGTTAAGTTCATTTAATTTATGGAGTTGTTTAGGTTGGAAATTTCTTTATTGTTTTTTTTTTTTTTTTGGTTTGATAATCTGTCTGTTGGTGATAGAGCGGTGTTGAAGTTTCCCAGTATTATTGTGTTGAGGTCCACAAGTGGTTTTATGTCATGGAGTAATTTATTCACATAGTTGGGAGCATTGTTGTTTGGAGAGTATATATTTACTATGGTTATATCTTCTTGTTGCATTGTTCCCTTTACTAATATGTAGTGGCCTTCTTTATCTCTTCTGATTAGTTTATGTTTGAAATCTACTTTGTTGGATGTAAGTATTGCAACACCAGTTTGCTTTCTTGAGCTGTATGCATGGTAGATTCTTTCCCAAACTTTCACCCTCAATCTGTGGGTATCATTGGCTGCAAGGTGGGTCTCTTGTAAATGGAATATTTTTGGATTTTGTTTTTTGATCTAATCTGCTAATCTATGTCTTTTGAGTGGTGCATTGAGACCATTCACACTCAGTGTTAGATGTGTAGCTGTAGCTCATAGTCATTGCATTTTATTAATAAGTTCTGTGCTGTCTTGGTTGGCTATTGATAGCAGGTACCTTTATTGAATTGCTCTTTTTGTGGGTTTTAAGGAATGTTTGCTTGTTCTTCTATCTGGAGTTTGTCTTTGAGGATTCTTGTAAAGCTGATTTTCTATTCATAAGTGCTGCAAGTTTGATCTTATCATGAAAAGTTCTTATTTCCCCCTCAAATTAGAAGCTGAGTTTTGCTGGGTATAGTATTTTTGGCTGCATGTTGTGGTCATTCATACGTTGAATAATTTCCCTCCATGATCTTCTGGTTTCCAGTGTTTGAACTGAAAAGTCAGAGGGATTTCTTATTGATTTGCCTCTGAATGTGATTTGGCATTTCTCCCTTGCAGCTTTTATTAGTCTTTCCTTGATTTCCCTATTGTACATTCTGAATATGTTGTGTCTTGGTGAGTTTCTCCTTTGATTAGGCCTACTGGGTGTCCTATAAACTTCCTGGATGAGCATATCTGACTCTATTTTTATATGAGAAATTTTTTCTTTAACTATTTCATTGAGAAAGTTCCTTATACCATTCGTTTGCATTTCACTTTCTTCCTGTATCCCAATTACTCTTAGATTGTTTCTTCTAATTTCATGCCAGACATTTCAAAATTATGTTCGTGTTCTGTGCATTTTTTTCTTTTTTTGTCATCCGTGCACTCACGCTTGCTCAGCCTGTCCTCAGTGTCAGAAGTTCTTTCTTCAATAGCTGAGGTTCTATTTTCCACAGAAGTTAGTTTATTATTAAATTCTTCCATGTTTCCTCTCATGTCATTGACTGAAGATTTTAGCTCTGTTACTTCCTTTTCGAGTATGTCTATTTTTTGATAATTGAGTTTCTCAACTCTTGAGTTTTATCACTTAGTCCCTTCATTAAATCTTCTTTTATTTCATTGTTTCTTTTAGTTATCATATCATTGATAATTTGTTCTAGATTTTCATCCTGTTCCCTGACCGTTGACTCTTTGCTAAGGGAGTTGTGGTTTTGAAGTGAGCCTCTTCTAGTTTGATTCTTCATCTTTGAAAAACTTCTTCTGGATCTTTCAAGTGGAGATTCCTGTGTGGAAGCAAGATAAGTCTGTGGGTTCTTCTTCCTTACACATCAAGGGTTGGGTCAGATACCACCTCTCTGATGACCATTTCCTTCCAGAAAGCTATTTCTGCCTGGAGCTTTGTTTTGTTACACCTTTTGGGTCAAGATAAACTTACTTGTCACCTGGTGGGGCTGATGGGCAGCTGCTATATTGTTGAAGCTAAGCAGTATAGGTATGTCACTGGGTGTTAGGGTCCCATAATGTGGGGTGGACCAGAATGGACCAACCTATGTGCTGTGCTGGGATCTAGGATCCTTGGTTTTGGGATAGGCCCAATATATCTGGGCCCAGCAGATGTGTGTGTCAGCTGGGTGGTTTCTATGTGTGGGGTCCTTGAATGAGTATGGCTCACCTACTGTGGTGGGACCAGAGTCCTGGGATGGGGTCTGCTCAGGCTTCTTCTCACTCCTTAAATTGAAGTGAATTCCTGGTATGAGATATCAGTCTGGTTGTTTCTCTTTGGGTCTTTTCTGATGAATTGGGAGTTTTGTCCCATTCCTTACTTGAGTTGGAGTGTTGTCAGGAAAGTTGAGTTCAAAAGTCAAACTCCTAACCTGTGAATTCATAGCAATGGAGCTGTCCTGGAGTTTTTTCATCTGGTCACAGAGCCAAAGGAGAAGCAGTCTTTGTGTAGCTCACCATCTTAGAATCCCTCACCTTAACTGCTCTTAAATCTCTAACTTTTTCTCTTTCAACAATTAATTATGCAAATGATTTTATAAGTCCAATACAAGATTTTATGTAATCTAAATTTCCTTTCTAAAATGTGGTTCCATTATTCTAGTCTTTTGATCTTCATAAATTAGTCTTCAATAATTTAATTGATTAGGTCTTCCATCAAGACTTTGCCATGTACGAATTTGATAAACTTGCTTTCTAAGGTTCTTTATACATCATGTAATAAAAGTGTTGATCAAGATAAGGTCAATAACAGATTACATGGCACATTTTTGGGGTCTTTTCTATATGCTGGCTTCTTGAGATGGGGCATAGCTATGACTGACTATTTTTTTATTTCAGCCATGTTCCTCTCCTCTCTTGGAGAGATTGTCAGATACTTGTTTTGAAATGTATTACACTGTGTGTACAGCATTGCCTTGATATGCTGGTATGGTATCTTATATAAAAAAAATTCCATTACTTCTTAGTACATGTGTATAATCCCCCAACAGTGACTACATCCTTTTTTAAATGCCCAAGAAAAATTCTGGAACTTTGCAAGCAAATTTGTAAGCCTGACATTTATCCTTTCAGCAACTGAACATTTGCTGGTGGTAACTTCCTTACTTGATTCCTCGAGGATACACAAGAACACGTTGGAAGTCACACTTTTAAAGTTTTGTCCATATTCTGAAAAGTAATTTGTAAGAGACCAGAGACTCAGCCTCAATAAAAGTTTGGGTGTTTACCTACTGTTATTTCCCTTATCTGGGATCCAGTTTCCTTTTAGCTATGTCCTTTCTATGCTTTCCAGTACAAAGATGATTCCTTCTGATAGTCTGAAAAAAAGTAATTCTGCATTCTGTTTGCATTTAATCATCTGCCCCAAGCAATGGGACAAATCCCTCTTATGTCTAGCTTCTTGAACACATAGATGGCAAATCTATTCATTATCACTAATGTCAGTTTAAGGAAAATATAATTCTCTCCTTTTAATTTGCCTTTGACTTTGCTGACCCAAGTCCTAAGATTTGTGTTACTTTTGTATTTATTTTTCTTAGGGTAGATTCATTTGTCCTCATTACCATTACCATCTGTCACACCAAACCATACCAAGCCAAACAAAAACAAAGTTTTTTGACTATTTTCTGGGTTGTCAAATTCTTCTTTTGTATAGCTATGATTATATTGATATTATCTTATTTTTATTCAGTTCAACTTTCTGTCCCTACTAAGTCATACTGCCTTTCAACATCTCTAGAAATTAGCTTCTATTAATCATTGTTAAATTTTAACATTAATTTTATAAAATCTTAACATGTTATATTGCATCTAATATTGTCCCACCATTTTTAAATTCCAAGATATTACATTTGTGTTTTATGTGCATTTTTAATGTTTGTCTACAATAATTAATTTTCAGTCCTTAGTAAAAGTTGCCCTAGTGATTTATAAAGCCTTGTAAAAAAACAAATTATTAGCAAAGAAAGTTAACAATTTATAAAATCTGAACATGAAAGTGACATGTTAAATATTGAACATATATATATATATATATATATATATATAAAATGTTAAACAAGCATTAAAAGATTTATGAGACTGTTTAAACAATGTGAAAAAATCTGATAAATAAAATTATATACAATGTTATAGTTAAAAGTGTGGGAGGAAGCACCAAAATGTTTTTTGGGTACATTTATATCAGGACCCAGGAGGGATCAGAATTGATTTTCATGCTACCAAAAGATAGTCACTTGATTACTATTACTGAAGGAGCAATGAAGTAAATTTATTATCATTGTAAATGATGTAAAGTTAAACACATGAAGGTATGGAAACCTCTTTATTACAATTACCCCTTTCTTTCTGACCAATTAATGGCAACATAGGTAACTGTGATCAACACCATAAGAGAATTTTAAATAAAACTTCTACTTTTGTCCTGTTTGTTGCTTTATTCAAGTTTCCTACCATCACTTTGGTCAAACATGGTAAGTTATATTTTCTTGACCATATTAATACCATATATTATCTATTTTTTAGTTTTGATTTTCCCACTTTATGTCTGTGTCCTTTCTGTGTCTCTCTCTCCATTTCTGTCATCATGCCCACCACAACTCTGTCTCTTTTTTCCATCTGTGTTTTTCTCTCAGAAATATATACTTACAGACAGATGATATACAATACCCATGCTCCAATTTTCTATTATTTGTATAAAGTGTGAAATTCTGGAGCTATATTCTAATTATATACTACAGGTCATATGGGGTATTATTAACATTATAAAATTTTAAGTTCCCCCAACATGTTATCCATATGCTCTAATGAGCATGACTGTATATATATACATATATACATATATATATATATATATATATATATATATATATATACACATATATATATGGAACTGTAATCATTATTTTTGTATCTTGTATTCTTTTGGGAATTTCTATACTTGTCTACTGCTTGTACTCCTCCTCTTCTCCTTTTCCTTCTCTTTTCTTTTCCCTCCTCCGTTTCTTTTCCTCCTGGCTAATGTCTACTATTGCTAAAGCTATCTTGGCTTATAATTTAAACTTCCTCCTCTCACAAGTCTCAGATAACCACCATTCTACTCTCAACTTCTTTGAAGTTAACTGTTTTAGATTCTACATTTGAGTGAGATAATGTGGTATTTGTCTTTCTGTGCCTGGCTCATTTAACTTAACATAACCATCTCTAGTTCTATCCATGTTGTTGTAAATGACAGAGTATCATTCTTTTTTTTTTTTTGTGTGTGTGTGTGTGTGTGCTTGAATAGTATTACACTGTGGTTTTGAACAGCATTTTCTTTATCTGTTCATCAGTTGGTGGACACTCAGATTGTTTTATTTTTTTGGTTGCTGTGAATAGTGTTGCAATGAATATGGGAATGTAACTCTCTCCTCGACTTACTGATTTCATTTACTTTGCTTATATACTCACAGATATAATTTGAAAAAACAATCCATAATTATTACATATTATCTGGAAAATTAGAATTAGAAAGAAATTATTCCACTTAATCTACATAGATTATGAACACTAACATATACTTCTCCAATTTATTTTGTTGCACACATTCCTTATATTTGATTTGATATCTAGTTTTAAAAATTTTATTTTGCAGAAAAATATTTCTTCATGTTATCATAGACTTTTTATAAAGATATTTTTACTAGGACTATGCACTCAAAAGTCAAAGTGGTAGCCTGAGCTAAATTGAATGTATCTATACTGTAATCATGCTATAATTTCATAATAGACACAGACCATCTCCATTGCTGAGTATAAGTAGAAAAATTTGACAGAGTGGATCTGTGGTAATACAGGCAAAATTTTGCTAAACAGAATGCAGGCTGTTTAATTTTATTCCCAATGATAAAAGAAAGTTGCATGAATTTTCATAAATATCCACAATTCTGAAATCTCAGAAATGTTAGGCTAGTTTCTTCTCAGTATGAAAATTTCTTGCATGCTAATTGCTGGCATCAGTCATAATTTTAAGCCATGACAATGACCATATTTCCAGGGCAGCTCACCTGCCTCCTTTTCTATAAAATAAGAAGTCAGCAGTGAAGCATGTTCTGCCTTGTATTTTGAATAGGATTGTGATGTTGTAATAATTTAGTTTGCCTTTGGATGCCTTTGGATAAAGGTTCAGTGACATTCAGAACAACGTGGAAGAGCAGGCAGTTGTGGTCAGATACCATAACCCCCTAACCATCCTCATCACTTTGTAAAAGGATACTAAAGGTAAGAGATCTCAAAGTGATTTCAGGTCATAAAGCAGAATCAATGCAACGTCCAAACAGTGTAGATCTTCCTACTACAAATAGAGTATCTTTTCATTTGCCATAGGTGGAGGCAAATGAGCATTAATCCTTGGGAAAGAACATTCGAATCCCACCATATGTTTAGTAAAAATCATTCAGTGACAAGGAAGGAGGAGTTTGTATAATATTTAAGAAGACAAACTTTGCCATTAGGCACACTTAAATTTGAATTTTGCTACCAAGATGCCAAATAACTTTGGATAAGTTATCTAAGTAAGCATTCCTCCTATGAGGATAGAATGAGTTTGTGTAAACAAAATTGTAGAATAGTGCATGGCACATAGTACATGCTCAATGAATGATTGTTCATATTTTTGTATTATTTTTATTATTCTAATATATATTTTATTCTTTATTAAAAGGATGACCCAAGACTAATTTATATGAATTTAACTATAAACAGATATTAGTATATGTTACACAATATGTATGTGAGACTGTCTTGGTTTTCTAAAATTTACTAGTCTCAGATTTTATGTTTTACTAAATTTTCAGTGTGTATCATAAGATTATTTCTGTTGTAAAAATGAAGAAAATCTTTGTATCCAATATTGTCTTTCAGTTTCTAGGTCAGTGTCAGATGTAGCTGATAATGTACATTTGAACATGGAGGGCCTTAGTCAATGTTTGTTGTCCCAGGGGACCATAGTAAGATGATGGCGGTATTTAATGTTTTTGAAGAGGCTGATGATAGTGCTATGTAGGAATTTTAAAAATTTTAGTCAGAAGGTTCAAAATATCTAAGAATGCAAAGTTACAGCTATTTATTGGAATTCAGAGCTAATCAATACAATAAGTAGCAAATTACCATCCATTTTTGCATAAATGTGATGCTTATAGGGAAGGAGAGAATAGAGGTCAAGTACATTTAAAATGCAAGGGATTATATACTTGAGACCCGAAAATCTTTATGCTTGCAGCTTTTAGTCCATTAATTACAGGTGATGAACTTTAAAAAGAATTAAGCCAATTAGCTCCTATGGTGCCAACTAAAAAGCTTTAGAGAGTAGTAGACAGCTCTTGAAGAATTTAGGAAACATTTTAATCAATTCTTAGATTATCCAGGATTTTAAGTTTTACTTCCCTGTGCCCCATGAGATACCATGTGAAAAGCACCTTTCATTTCTTAAGTCCATCTTCTATGGATGTGTATTGCACAAACAAAGAAAGAATTCTCTATTTGGAGCATTCAACTGGTTTTTGTGGCAAAGGTCAGAATGTAATAAATTGAGAATTTAACTTCCATTGGGCTAAAAGCTAAGGAAATGAATTGCTATCTCTATCACCATAAATCTGTAGAGGTGCTAGCCACAGAATCCAAAACAAAATAACTGCTTTCCATGTCTCGTGTCAAACATGGAGTGTTCACAGGTGGCTGGAGTGAACGTTTGGTTCTTGGTTCCATTAATAAGCAATCAGGGTTGCAGCTTTTGCTTAAGTCTACTTGTTCCCACGGGATACTATTTGGCTCCTTTATAGGTTTCTTGAAGGTGATCAAATGACAGCTTAATGCATAATTTTAAAAAATCTCTTAGTGTAAGTTTTATAAGTCTATGCAACAGTTCCCATGGCATGATATTTCTCTTTTTTGTCATATATCACTCAAAATGGTAAAACAAAATCACACATCATTTATGCTCTATGGACTGCTCCTTACTGCGTGGTTCTTAAATGTGCCTGGATTTAGAATCACCTGGGACCTGTGCCAGAAAGTCAAATTTCCCCTCACTCAAGATTCAGAGCCATTAGCCCTTGAACAGGACCAAGGATCTGGACTTCAACAAAGCAGTTCGGGCAATCATTTCATTGGCTGAGTTGACTCATGTCTTCCATTGATGACATTGAGGTCTGGAGAGTGGACAGTTGATGGTCAGTCACTTTTTCAGATCACAGTAAATAGACCCCAACTTCAAACTGTGTGCAGTAGTTTTGGTGATGAACACAGTTAAAGCCATCACACAGCTACAGAGCAAAAGGGAAGTGACACCAAAGTACTAGCACCTTACTCTTGTTTTTTGTCCACTTAAGAAAACCAACAAGATCTGAAGTTAATTCCTTTAAAAAATATTACATTCTTTTTGCTGTAGGAAATGCATAGGTTTTTCTTTTCAAATGTGTTTAGGGATAAAAGATACTTGGATTTTCATTACATGTCTTCTCAAGAAACTACATTGTTAACAATAAGAATTTTCCTAGCCCGTAAAGCTGCAGATTAACACCAAAAAATAGTAATGGAAGCAGATGAAAATAGGAGAAATGGTTTTAAACATTACTTTTCATTAAATACTTGAGATTCATTTATATTGACGTTTAGAACTGATTAAAGATCACATTTCTTTTTTTTTTTTTAAGAGAGAGACTGAGGGACAGTGAGAGAGAAAGAGAAAATCAATTTTATTTAGTTTTTCATCTGGCTCTCATTGCTCCAACGTGAACCCGTGTCCTCGTGCATGCCAGGCAAGCGTCATAACCACTGAGCTACGGTTTCAGCCCCCACATTTCTTCTTAACTTGCTTTATTTTTTAAAAAAGTTTCAATTTTCTGAAATTTCTTGCCTCCCCCCACTTGGATTGTGTCATTTTCCATTCTTTATTCTTATTTCTTTCTTTTCCTTATACTTCTAATCTTGGTGTTTTCCTTGCCTTTCATATTTAGGTAGTTTTTCATCTGTAACTTCATTTACTTTTGTCTCTTTCTTCAGTTTATGTTTACTAGCTAGCCAGCGAGAAACTAGCATTCAGCCTGAAGATGTCTATGTCTATAGGTCATGGTTGTAAAAACTCTTCAGGAAAACTGACCATGGCGATGCTTTCTGGTAGAGTGTTCGTTCTTTTGAGTTGTGGTGATTGAATGTAGCTATCACAGATCCCCTTTTATCTCCTCTAAGTTCAAGTCTGGGTCATCCCAACAGACCTCTCTTCTTAGCTCCTAGCCAATCACGTGCTCTGTGTCCTGCTCAGAGGCAGCTTTATCTTGGTGGATGGATGGGATGGTGGGTGGTCCAGAGGTGTTTGCTACTTAAATGCTCATTCCCACTCTTCCTAGAGTTGCCGGCAGTAACTCTGTCATCCCTTCACTGTTTCTTCACCATCTTGTTTTCCAGGTACACATAAAAAAAATCTCCTCAGGGCGTAATCAGCTAATCCTCTGTCAACTAAACACTAGGCAATCTTTTGTCATTGTTCCCCCTACCCTATTTGGCATGGCGTTTTTATACCTGATGACAATTATTACTTTTCTCTAGAATTTGTAATGCTGAAATTCTTTAAAAAATGTAGATGATCATTGGGCTAGTGGCTGAGTTGATTTAATTTCTTCATCATGGATTGCAGAATGTCCATGTTATTATGCAGAATCTATGCCAAATAATCTGTCCTACAGAAGAGAGAAAATATTTGTGAGGAAAGCAGATGGTTCTAAAATAAGGCAGAAATGAGCACACAAGCTCTTCAGAAATCATCCATCAGGAAATTTAATACAACCCCAAATTGGAATTACTTTCACAGGAGGAGAATAGAAATGAAAATCTTTAATTTGGCTTACTCCATAGGTGAAAAGATGGGTAAGGAAAGAAAAAAGAGAATTTCACAGAAGTAGGCTGTATTTAGGTGATTAAAATAGTCAATAGAGGGATTGGAGCTGTTGCTTGGTGGTTATGGATGGCGCTTGCCTGGCATACACAAGTACACAGGTTCAAACTCCAGCACCCACGTACACAGTTAAGTGTCAGAGCAATGAGTGTCACAAGAAAACCTCAATAAAAATTGATTCTCTCTCTCTCTCACTCACTCACTCTCTTTCTGTCTTTAAAAAATATTCAATAGATATAATACTGAAGCTAAAATACAACACAGATTTTTAATTTCAATCTTTAAAGTTTCACAGCCCAGGTATTTGAGAATCTTACAAATATTTCTTGGCTGCTTTTTGCTAAAATCTGAATGCCTGGATGAGTGGAAACTGTTTACATGGATCATAAAGTGCTTTATGGATGAATGGCCGAGTCGCAACAGGACTAGGCCACATTCACTCTTGTATGCTTTGCCTGTTCGTCGCTTTTTTTTTTTTTTATAAGTCTTCAGACACTAAATCTTAGTGTTAAAAGATGTGAGTTACAGAGGGCTATAAAGTTACCCAGCTGTTCCCAGAAATATTTTATGTTTAGGGGGTATTTGTTTCTTTAATCATGTAGGAAAAGTTGTCATTGTATCAAGTCAAACAGCTTTTCTTTGTCTTTCTTATGACAGGCTGTTGAACCGTTGAAGACTGTAAGATGCATGAGCATTAATTTTTATTATTTGGTGAGCAATACTAGAGTTTAGTGTCTGAAAAATGTAGTCATGTTCACTTAACATATCCTCTTGTCATAATTTCACTGCTAACTTTTCATCTTTGAGCTGCTTCACATTTTTCCTCTAAATTTGAGAATACACAATTTTAGTCCAATTCATTCTCACCCTTTTCACATGTGGGATCAAACAGGATTTCCACCACAGCTCATAGAATAAAGAATCTGTAATGCCCTGTTTTCTCTGCTGACAACCTAAGAGCTACCTCTTTTTCTTTAATACTTTGTTTCCAAAATCTTTCTGAAGTCTTCCTTTAACTATATTTGTTCTCTGACTTTAGAGTTCCCAAAAATATTTTTAAACCTGAAATTGAACAATAGTTAGTTATATATTTCAGTAAAGTGAGGAGAAAATAAATGATGGCTTGGCTATTGGTAAATCTACACTTTGAACTCTAAATTATGTTAGATTAACTTCAACTTAGAGCAACAAGTTCTGTAGCTAACATTTCTATCTCCTATTTTTAAAAACAGAGATTATGAAGAAAGTGCTATATTTAAATTAGAAATTCTTTAGGAGACAAAAAGAAAATGAATACTGCCATTAATGAAACCATAAAACTACAAGGAGCAAAGACTAAGTAGAGGTCAAGGGCAGTGGAACATGGGTCACGGAGAAAATATTCCCCAAAGAAACATGTTTTACACAACTGCTGTTTGAATAAATCCATTCCTGGGTACCATCTCCAAGTTAACTCTTTAAGACAATTTCCAGGATTGAGGAGGCCACACATATGACAATACAAACATCTCTCTCTAATGCGGAACTTAACAGTTTTCAGAATTTTCTCAATCCATTAGTCCTAAGATGTCAAGTCATTCAGGAAAGCTCAAAAAACTACTGAGTGGATCCTGCCACATCTTTCTGAAGGGGACACTCACTTTTTGCTCTCTCATTTCATGAATAGGGAACTGAGGCTCATTAAATGAAAAGAAACGAAGGGGAAAGTTGGTGAAGTGATTCCAAGTCCAGAGCATGGGAAAGTGTTTCTGTTCTTGGGGTACCTCACTTGAGTGCTCCCTGTCCTGGTACTGTCTGAACACCCATGGGTCTCAAGGCCCGTTGCCTTCCTGAAGCATAGTTTTCAGGGTAGATTTTTTTTTTTAATTAAAATGATTTTGCCACAACTTCTGCCCTGTCTGTTGGCAGAATTGCATGGGTATTTGTAATAAAAAGGCTGCCCAAATGGTTGTTGTTACTATATTATTTTTCTGACCTCAGAAGGGTATTATTCACAAGGGGATCTTTACCAAAAATACTACATGAGGGAGAACAAATTTGAGAGGCACTGGAAAGGAATGTGGCATTGAAACAAAAGGACTTTCAGTGCTTCTGACTGCTTTCTGATTTGTAATTGCTTTTCAGTGACTTCCAGACAGCTGCAAGGGGCCCCAGTAGCTTTGCTATGTGGATGTGTTAAGGGATTAGATCCAGTGCAGTTGTGCTTATGAAATGTGTGCTCAGCCCATGCTCAACTCAATATGGTTATGTCTTGTAATATCAGTGATTTTGTGAGTTAGTCTTTTATGTGAGTATGTCTTTTTTAAATTTAGAAAAGCTAATGAAAATGTTATTCCTCCTTTAGCTTTCACCTATCTCTGTATGGTAAGATTACTTACTGAACATTCTTTAAATAAATAATTGAATTACTAACTGAAAAAAATTTTTTTCAGTTAGTAATTCAATTTATCAAATTTTGGAGCTGTCTATCTATCTATCTATTTATCTATCTATCTAAATAGATAGATATATATCTCCAAAATTTGGCTTCATGGCAATATTTCAAAGTAGAAAGTACAATTGTCCTTTTTAATGGGGTGAGGGGGGTGGTATCAGGATCAGGGATTGAACCCAGGGGTGCTTAACTACTAACCACATACCCAGCCCCCCCTTTTCTTTTTGAGACAGGGTCTTCTTAAGTTGCTTAAGTTCTTGCTAAGTTGCTGAGGCTGGTCTCAAAGTTGGGATCCTTCTGTCTCAGCCTCCCAAGTTGCTAGAATACAGGCATGTGCCACCACAGCTGGCCAAAGTGGGGGCTACATTTTAAGAGGTGGAATGGAAGTTATGAACTACCAGACAGTTGAAGATTATACTTAAGTTATTTGTGCTATAGACTTATAAGCATTAAAATTTCTGGCTACTCTTAGTAATTTCAAAATTAGCTAACAAAACATAATATTACACTTCTTATATAACATGCACAAAAATGTAGTGGAAATATCAGAATAGTTTCTTTCCTAAGTTTTGTTTTTCAACATTTATAAAAGTGTTCAAGATGATTTGTAAAAGACACAGTATAAAGAAGCAGGAAAAAATGACCCATAAAGCCTATGCCTTACCTACCTCCCATTGTCAAATATTTTGATATAATGGTGTATAGTTTCTTGTTCAGTGTGTGAGTGTGTATGATTTCATGATTGATACTTTGGTATGTATTTCTTGTTTACATCATAAACATTATTATAATAAAATACACAGTATGTTTTTTAATAAAATGAAAAGTTTTATTTAAATATCATGGTTGCATAATAATGCATAATTGAGCTCAATTTATCTAAACACAGTTCAATATGGAAAATTATTTGAGTGTGTGTTGTTATCCTATATTAAAGCAAAATAGCATAAAGATTTGCAGTGAATTCTGGAGTTTGTTAGTTCCGAAATTGAATCTGGGTTCTTTCACTTACTATTAATCCTGTAAGTTCCTCCATGTCTCTGGATGTAAATTACCAGGTCTGAGCATAATATATCCACTTCACTGACTTGTTCTGAGGATTCAAATAATAATACAGACAAAAGTATGTAGCACTCCCTATAATCCCAGCAACTTCTAAGCATGAGGCGGGAGGATCACAAGTTCAAGGCCAGTCTCAGCCATTTAACCAGCCTTTCAACAACTTAGTGAGACCCTGTCTCAAAAATAAAACTTCAAAAGGCATAGGGATATAGCCCAGTAGTAGAGTGCCCCTGGGTTCAATCCCCAGTACCACACACACATAATAAGAACAGCAATGCATTTTCCTGTGTTGGCCCGAGAAATAAGACTTAAAGTTGAAGGGAAAATTTGAAGAGACACTGGCCAGGCTAACTTCTGTGACATTCTTTGATCAGTGCTACCCCAAGATAATACTACTGGCTGCTCCCTGGTGGACAGCAGTTTTGCGCAAACTTGCAAAGGTATGGGCTATACAGTTGGGCAGTGAGAGTGCTCTGTTGCTTGGCTTGCAAACGGTAACATCCCAAGGATGGCAGACTGAAAATGTTGAGCATTTAGAAGTTATCAGATCTGACCTGTAGCTCTAGTCCTTCCACATCCTACTTTATAAGTATGTGAACTTTAGTTTATAGCACAAACCCTCTGGCAATCAATTTCCTGAACTCCTTCTATATAGCATATGAATAGAGAGGCCATAGGGTCATTATAAGGGTTAAATGATATGTGGTACTCTAATAAATGCCTGTAACTTCCTTCTTCCCTCCTCATTCATTCTACAGAAAAGGGCATGTAGCTTGTGATTTTCCCTTTGCCTCACCTTCTTGGTCTCTGTGTCTCTATTGAGAAGAAATAGAAAGGTCTCAGGTACATGGGTAAAGGACACCTGCGGGGCATATGGCAGTCAGAGGGAGAATGCCACTGTGCTTTGTCAGCCCCACTCAATGGCCTCCATGCACAAATCCATTTCTGCCTTGACGAGAATATGGAGCTTTATGGGTTTTTCATTTTGATGGAGCAAAATGAGACAGGTGTACAGAAAGATGGGTTTATCTCATTTAATCTGTCATGATGTGGTTCCAAGATCAAAGGACAGTATGTCCCAGATGAAAAATTTTCAATGAGAGGAGAATAAAACCCATATGAATAAATTCATAGTCACATATAGTTTCAACTAATTCTTAAAAGCAGTTTGCAATTTCCCTGGTTATCCACAATAATGGGAAATTCAAAGTCCTAGGTTCATTCACTTTAATATTTATGAGACATATGTATGGAAGACGTTTGAAGAGAGAGATTGGGAAGCGGATCCTCAACATTCCCAGAAACACAGTAAGACTTGTATTAACTGACTCCAAAATCCGTTTTTGATAGAAAAACCCAAGCTGAAAGGTATTTTGAAGTTGTCAAAATAACTGTACAGGCAACAATCTTTAGCATTGTTTTCCCCCTAAGGTAAAGAGTGTACTGAGTGGTTGGATACAATTTTGTAATGAGAAATAGGGAAGCGGGGCTGGGTGGGTAGTGGAGAACTCTGTAGGGCCAGGCATGATGAGGAGAGAGAATTAACACACAGCAGCCCTGACGCTCTAACTGAAATACAAATGATTTTCGGCTCGTGTTCTAGAACACAAGGGTGATAGTCATAATTGCCAGCTGTCGCTGGGAGAGTTCCGCAGCTGCACACAAGTGATTCCTCAGATACGGTTTTTGTCTTTTCTTTAATTCTTATGTCATTCTGGGTAGCAAGGGATATTATCTTACCCCTGAAAGAGAGGAGGAAAAAGCAATGTTTTTCTAAGTGATTTACACAAATTAAAAAGGAGAATTTAACTCTACCCTGACATTTTTTTGTTGAGATATTGAGTCAAAAAGCAATTAATTATACCTGGATCATGAATACCATTTTGAATATGTCAAGTCTCGATTTTTTAATTGCTTTAAGCCATGAATATTTTGAAGAAAATATGTAGTTCGAGTGACTTTTATCCTCTGCAGCAATATAATGAAATAAGTAGCAATAATTTTTTTTTCCTTTAAGGCATTCAGTGGTTACTTTCCTATGGTCCATATAGCATTGAAAATTAAGATGTGAATGAAAGGTTGCTTTAATTGAAAAAGGAATTCAGTGGAAATTGAAAACTCAGTTAGTCCCTATTTGAAATGTATAGTTCTATGGCAAATATTTATTATGGGATAAATGTTATATGGAAGTGCATGATTAACACCAAGTTCTGCTCAGTGGCAGATTCTGAGATTTCTTTTGTCCAAAGATGAGCAGCCTTTTAGATACCATAGTTACATTTGATGATCTTTTCCACTTAACTGGCTTTGGATTGACTCCTTTATAATATTCTTCCTTTTCTTTAGCTGTGACCAAACTCAATGTGGTTGCATTTCTTCTAACAGTTTTCTATTCCTAACTATTAATTTGCTACAACTTAGAATTATTTATATCTGTTCTTTCTTTTCCCTCAATTTACAAATAGCTTTTATTTCATTGATTATTAAAAATAATTTTATTACTTAAGAATAATTCAGGTGGCTTCCTTTTTTTAAATTTGAAACCAGGGAAAACTTTGCAGTGGAGCCCGTAATGATTGTTAAACACTTACAATATGGTGTATTGGAGGTGGTGTGACGCCCTTTCCTTACAATTATCTTCTTCAATCCTCCAGCTGAACTTTGGAGTTTTTCTTATGATTATTTCCATTTTATAGAGGAGAAAAACGACACACAGGGTTTGCAATATTGAATAAATCAGATTCAGAAGATTGCAGAACTATGGTTTTTCTTGTGTTTTCTTCCCATTACTGTGACCCGAATGTGATTCAGTTCTGTCCCCCTCTTCCTGTTTCCTTGGTTATCAATTTGTCATGTTCTGGTTTTTTTTTTTTTTTTTTTTTTTTTTTTTTTTTTTTTTTTTTTTTTTTTTTTTTTTTTTTTGTTGTTGTTGTTGTTGTTCTGAGGATTGAAGGATTGAATGCAAAGCCTCTTATTCTAAGCAAGCACTCTGCCACCAAGCTATACCCTGGGTTCTTGCTTTAAATATGAATTATATGATTCCAATATGTCTCTCTCTTCCTGACCTATCCTGAAACTGTCATCATTTGTGCATTTTTCTTGTTTACATCTCTACTTAGATGTGGAGTAGGCACTTCAAACTTAACTGGTCAAAGCAGAGTTGTTTAGTTATGCCTGTTGCTCCCTGGGAAATTTCTTTCAGCCTCTCCCAGCTAAAGACTTACTCACACAAGTCAATATCACTATCTTTCAGTTCCTCAAATCAAATTTTTTTTCTTTAAATTTCTTTTTCTTCTTTTCATCACCAAATCGAATCTGTCATTCAATATTATCAATTTTATCCCTATAATATATTAAAAATCCCTTCTTTTTTTAACACCTAGTATTACCACCCTAATCCAGGAATTCATTGGGCTTCACCCATTCTTGGACTGGATCCTTTACACAGGTCTATAGGATTCTACTACTGCACCCCAAAAGGTATTCTCAAGACATTAGTAATGGTGTTAGTTCTAAAATGGAAATTATATTATGGAAACAGCTCTGCAGTGGAATCCCATTACTTTACGATAAATCACAGTCCCTTATTCATTACCTTCTCATCCAGATTACACTTATCCTTTATATCTTACCTTAAATGCCCTTTCCTCAGAGACACTCTGTAACTATCCAGAGTAAAGTGCTCAGTGTTACTTGCACATCACTAAATCCCCTGGTAATTTTTCTTATACATATGCTTAGATTTTTCTTTTCACTGAAATCCAGATTCTTTTTGTCCGTTGTAGGGTCAGGAGGCTGTGATACCTTTCTCCAGCCGTAATAAGGAATATGGTCTGTAGCAAACGGCAGATCAACAAGAAAAATGTGTAACAAATTTATTTGATCAAAGTTTTATGTGGTATAGAAGGCTTCAGAAATAAGAAAATAAAAAAATAAAAATGTTTTATTTAGTTTTTGTTAAGGGTGCTGTGGATTGAACCCTGGACCTTGCTTATGCTAGACAAGTGCTCTATTACTGAACCACATCTCTGGTCCTTATGCTTAGCTTTGATGAAGAATGGACAATTCTAGATATGTGTGATTGGATAAAAGGGTGTCACTGAAAGGGGATCAAGGCTTGTCTGTTCAGATTCTTCTTGTCCTCTCTGTTCAGCTTTCCTTCTTCCCAGGTACAGGGCAGGATCCCTTGGGATGAGGACCCTCAATGGGGAAGGTTGAGAGCAACTTGTAGGTTTCACGGTTTATTTGAGGGAAGTGGGGTCCTAGTTCCTATGACCTTCCTTGGGGAAGAGTAATTCTGGTTTCTATGACTCTGGGGAGGAAAGGGGTCAGAAGGCAGCCAGAGACACCTTGCTTCAGAGGCTCCCTCACCGGCCTGCCGTTCAAGGTGCTCAGCATGCCCTGCTGCCATACTTCAGGGAATCACGGTCCAAGCCCCCAAACCAGCCTGCTTATAGCTATACTCCTGTACCTGACACCAACTAGGTATTTAATAAAATATTTGTAGCAATAAAACACTCCCAAAAATTCCATGCTATCACACTATAACCTCTACATCAATATGCCCTATTGCCAACTGTAAAGACTTTGTGTACGTATTTTCTTGGAGTTGTATTTCCAGAGGTGGAATTATTATATCACAGGGCAATCATACTTTAAATTTTGATAGCTATTGTGGAATTCTCTCTTGATCCTTTACCAATACTTACTAATGGTGGGTGAGGATTTTTATTCCTCCATTCTCTTAGTAACACAGTGGTTTTTTTTTTCAAATTTTACCAATCTCTAAAGTGAAAAATGATACTTGAGTACTGTTTAAATACGCATTTCTTTTATTACTAGTGAAAGTGAATATCATTTCAGAATCTAATTGCCATTAACATTTCTTGTTTTATGAATTACCTGTTCTGGAGCCTGTCTTTCTACTGGTTTCCTTTACTATTGATTATGGAGTCCTTTCCATGCCTGTGTATTGCAACAGTTTTAATCATTTAAAATTTAGTTTACCCTTATTTATGTTGTTTTGTGCTAAATAGAAGTTTTAGTTTTTATCTATTGATATTAATAAAGTTTTCTCTGGTTCCTTTCTTCAGTGTTAGGCCCAGAAAGATTTTTTTTCTCCCCAATATTTTGAACATATTAACCAATATATTTTTTTCTTCCTTAAAGATTCAGTTTACATATTTCAAACTTTACCTGAAATATATCTTGATATAAGAAGTGAGGCAGGGAATGGGGTCCTGCAGTCCTTCTTTAATACAGTTAGTCAGTTTTTCTAGTATCATTTTTCTTCCTCTCATTCCTTACAGGCTAATTAATGTTTACCTCAACCCCACTCATAAATGTTATATTATTATACATTGGAGCTATTAGCAGATTCTCTATTCCAGCATAATCCAAATTGTGGTCTTTGGAAAATGGTTTTAGGCATTAACTTTAGAAGGATTTCTTGGTCATGTACATTTGGGAAATTTGGCATTCTATAAGACTCGATAGGTTTATATGCCTCATACTCTTTAATATGCTAAAAAATGGGTTGTAAATTTCTAGCAGATGGATAAGGAAAATAATATTTTTGGTGAGTATTTGCCCATGGAAACTGAATTATACTTAATTTGGAAGCCTGGTCTATTCTCTTTAATAGATCCTACAGTACCTAGAGCTGTGCCATGATATTTTTTCCCCCTGCTACTGGAGATTGAAAACAAGAGTGCTGTACTACTGAGCTACATACCTTTCCCTTTTTACTTTTTATTTTGAGTCGGAGAGCCTCATTGAGTTTCCCCGATTGGCCTTAAATTTATGATCTTGCTGCCTCAGTCTCCAGAGTTGCTGGGATTACAAGTGTGTGCCACTGTGCCTGGCTATATCACTTCCACAATCTTCTAATCCTTGTACCATTATAATACATTTTGTCATTTGGTAAGGCATTTGCTCTCTCATTAGTGTCCTTTTGTTTACAGAATATGAGTTTTTTTTTCTTTTGATGCTGGGGATTGAACCCAGGGCTTCATGCATGCTAGGCAAACACTTTACCATTGAGTTATATCCCCAGCCCTGAGAGATTTTTACAGTCTGCATACCTCTCACGGAATAGCATATTTTACCATTGTCATTTATGAGGGAAAATTGTTATGAAAATGTTTTGAACTTCTATGGGAGAGATTTTGTCTGATTTTTTTTTCCATTTTCAATTTCTTCTTTTATATCAGTTTAGAGGAATCAAGATCTTGGACAACAAGAGGTTTCCAAAAGTTCAAAAGTTAATTATCATTAACCTGAGATTAGTCTAAATAATTCTTATTAAAAAGAAACAAGAACACCCTGAGAAATACACTAGGTAAAAATATAACATATGAGTAGACAAGGACAATTTGACAGTCACCTTACTGAAGGTGAGAGTCAGCCGGCAGGATTCAGAGTTGGATAATAATGACATAGTTAATAAGTAAGGCGTGTGTCATAAAGCATATTTAACCATGTTCGATTCTCCAAATTGTTCTAATTATCTTCAAAACTATACCAGTGTATACATTGTTCTTTAATGACAGTGTAACCTTGGTTTAGAAAAAAGGTAGACAGTTGATTCCAAGACAGGACAGATTGAGCTAGGCAGAGCACCACCACTAGAGAGTCTGGTTACAAAATAGACCTTCAGCTTAAAATCCTACATCATGTACCACAGGACTTTGGTATATTTAGGACATTTATGGCCAATTTACTGTGATGAACTAACTCCTATTTTTGAATCAAGAACACTTGGCTTGTGTATTGTCCCTGTCACTAGTTGTGTGACTTTGCTTACTTTCTGTGATGTTCTAATCCCTAAGGCAATGGTGTGTTTGTTGGGGCCAGCTCTCCAGAGAGAGCAGACTATGACCTGTGTCCTCCCAACTCTGTACTTAGTGATATGGCGGTGGTAGCTCAAAATATCCAGGCTGAGAATTAGCGAACCATGAAAAATGACAAATGCTACAAATCAGGCCATTTTTGTTGTTGCTATTCCTGTTTTCGGAGAGGCTGAATTAGTGCACCACTGTCTGCAATCCATAGCTATTTAAAAGAATTGTGCAAATAAAATTTTAATAAATAGAAATATAAAATCACCTTATAATTAATAATCTTAATGATTATTAATTAAAAATAAATAAATTATTTATTTTTTATTACTATGACTGAAAGAGTTATATTTAACTTTTTTTCTGACTATTCCTTTAAAAGTGGGTATTAGAAGAAACTACAGATCTCTAAATAAGCTATAGCTCAAACTATTCATGTTGGGAATTAGTGCACCATGGAAAATGACAGATGCTACAAATCTTTCTTTAGTGTGTATAAATGTCAATAATTCATCTTAGGTGACCTTTGGAAATATTTTAAGTATTTTCATAAAACAGGTATTTTATACATTTTTTTCATATTGAAATGAAAGAAATGGATTCTTTTCTGTTGTATATTTTTAAAAACTCTACCATATTGTGATTTAGGCATAGAAAGCAAATAATTAGAGTAGCAAGGCTGATGCTTAGGATGATTGCAATGTGCTTTCTAGAATGTGTGCTAATGTAGTTCAGAGTTTTCACACCAGCCGACTGCGGACTACGGAATGTCATTCTTTTACCATCAAAAATCTTTGTGTCATAGTCTCAAGTACTTCTTGACTTTGACTACTCTAGACACATTAATGGAAAAACCAAAGGGCAAAAGTGGTCAGAGATGCAATTCTTTCTCCTACATCAGAAAGAACATTGAATTCACAGCCAGGAGAGCTAGTGTCTAGTCCCTCAGGGGCATTCATAAAAGGATGAACAGGAAAAGTAGCTATGAGGGCACATTTATCTCCAGTTCAGACAGTTTGTCTTTAGCAATATCATACAAAATATTCCTTTCCCCTTTTCTTCTCATCTCCCCTCCAAGCCAGTCCACTCACAATTCTAAAGCTACACCTTCTTTCGACTATGTTGAATGTCAGGATTAATCATATGTTTGATGAACCTGTAAGAAAATCTGAAAAGAAATTTCTAAGTATTTGTGAAGTACATTAGTTGAAGATCACCAAGAAATCAACTGGTCCTATGGCTGGGTCACCATACTGATTGCATTGGTCAATTTGAGAATAATAACATTTCTTCCAGAAAGTACTTTTTAAAAATTCTCTCTCTCTCTCTCTCTCTCTCTCTCTCTCTCTCCCCCTCTCTCTTTCAGAGAGAAAGAAAGAATCAGTTTTATTTATCTTTCCATCTGGCCTGTTTCTCCAACACTTATTTGCGTGTGTGGTGCTCAGTTCCAACCTGGGTCCTCAAACATGTCAGGCAAGTGTTCTACCCCTCAACCACTGATCTAGCCCCCAGAAAGTTCTTTCTTGAGTTATTGGTTTGAGGGAATGCTCTAATTTATATGCTATTTAAAATTAGACTTTTACTTTTGTTCAACTTTGTTTCCTATAACAAATCAATTGATATGCATTGCATAATAATTTTGTTTAAATACACCTGCTAATGAAAATAGCTTCAGTGGGAAGACATGTGCTTTAGCTTGGTTAATCTTGTGCTTAGCAAAAGTCTCTTTCATTGCCCTGTAGTGGCATGTGGTGGGTTAATTATTTTCATTAGTTAGGTGCGTTTTTCAGTTACCATCATAAGGCTCTCCCGATTTAGACCAATAGAGTAAAAAAATCCTTAATCATACTTAAAAATCAAGTTATTTTTTGTCTGCTTTAGCTAAGTCTGTCTATATTTGGTTTTTATTTAAGACCTTGAACTTTAGCCAGACTAATGCTTTGCTATAAGTAGGAGACATTAGTCAAGGAGCTACTAGACTAATGAAAGAGAAAGAGAACCAAGCAAGGCCAATTGAAAAGTGTCTAGATTTCTACAGTCAGCAAAAATGCAAATTCTAATAATATTGACAAATCTCTAATCAGGTGACAGGGTTTGCTATATAATCTACATCCACTTACTTTGATGAAATACCAGAGTTCTTATTAAACACAAGGAAAAATTACTTTGATCTTGACAATGGATAAAAAGCCAGACTTTGAATTAAAATACGGACTTCGTGAAGATCAAACTCATTTTAGGAAGCCTTATACTTAGAAATAAATTTTTGGTTTCATAACATTGAGTCTATCAAAGTTAATCTAATTTGATACTGAAATTATCAGATTTGACTTTGATGCTTAAAGTAAATGTTAAAATAATATGAAAATTCAATTACCCCTTTACTTCAGTAGCACTGTTAGAATACTCAGAGCACATCCTACCAGGAAGTAGGAAGTGCAGGAAATCCAATAGGAGTGTTGTTTCTCTAAGATTGAAGGACAATGAGTTTTTAATGTTGTTGTGCATGTATTCTGATATTGGGGGAATGCAGAATTTCAACCTTTCATCCAATTTGCTGATCATAAGAAGTAATTTTAAGTACAATATATAAATGTCTTTCTTTTTAAATAACTTACCAAAGAAAAGGAGTTGTTTTAGCAGGTGTTAAAACTTTATTTCACATTTTCCAATACCCATTGGTGCTTTAGTTGAATTCTCATCTCAACTGCTCCACATTCACTCCCGGGGGAAAGCCTTTTCTTCTGCCACCCCTGCTATGAGAGCGTGTTTGTCACTTTGCCTCCGCATGTCCTGCTCATTTCAGGGGTTTACTCAGTCTCCACGTGACTTTAAGGACCATTCCTACTCTCGTTGCAATGTTCTACCTCTTAATATCGTTGGGGGGGGGCCTGTATCAGTATTCTTATCAAGAAATCATCATGAGAATTAGAGTATTACTGTAATATTTACGAGATATAGCATCTGTCTCCTTAAAATATAGCATTCTGAATGTATATTAAAACAAATTTTAGAATTTTGACATGCATATTCATGGTAAATGTATTAGGACTTTTGATATATACTTATTTCTATAATATTTCATGTATTTACTATATATTTATGAGCTATATATCTTCCATATGAGGCCTAGAGTAGACACTAGGGATAGAATGGTCAATGGCCAGGTTTTGTTTTCTGTTCTTGTTGATATGGAGAGAAAAGTAAGCAAATAAATGAGTTAAATATTTACAGCTTATGACAAGGTTTGTGAAGGGAAGGAAATAAGTAATAGATTATTGGCAGACAGAGGACTGTTTCTCAACTTCATTTTACAGAGAGGGACACTGAAGCAGAGAATAGTTAACCACATGTTGATGGCCCTGGGCCAGCTGATACTAACTTTGGGACTGTTGAATTTAATGTCTATGAAGATCCCTCTACTACATATTGTCACCAAAGAAAATTCAGTAAATAGTTTTTCAGTGAATTGTGGGTCTGAATATTGATCCGAGGAATTTAAGTTAGAACATTTGATTAAAATCTCCAGGTTATTATTTGGAAAAGTCATTTGCCCAGGTAGAGTATCACGTCAAAAAATAGAGGCAGAGTACAGAAATGAGCATGTGGTGGACTTGGTAGATAGTAGAGATGCTGTCTCGAAGCAATGGCAAGAGGAATAACCGTTCAGCGAATGGCACTGGGGCAACTAATATTTCATATAGAAAAAATTGAATATGATTTAATCCTTTCCTGGCACTATACACAAAAATAAATTTCAAAAGAAACTAAATTACAAATATGAATATAACTACAAATTGCTGGAGAAAAAATATAAAAACTTTATTTATGATGTTGTGGGTACTGAAATATTTTTAAGTCACAAAAAACCCCACAAAAGATAAAGGAAAATATTGATAATAACATTGCATTAAATTTTTTTTCCAAAAAGAAACATCAAGCTTCAGACTGGGAGGGAATATTTGTAACACATGCAACTGAACAAAGACATAGAATCCAAAATTGATAAAGAATTTATGTGAAGGAGCAAAATAGACCAAAAGTCTATACTTTGTCTCTTTAGTTATTTGAAGTTCAAAATGTTAAGTACAAAATAGCAAGTCATAAATACCTATCAATCAAGTGGTCTAGTTATTGACAACTATACTTTTAAAATTCCTTGAACTCTATTTATAGCAAAAGAGCTAGAGATGTGTTTTATGATTCATTCACATCACATCACAAAGTACAAGATGAAAATAGGATTTTCTTGGGTAAAATTCTAAGAAACCTCACTTGACCCCAAATTATCTTTGAGTAGAACAATTACATGGGACATTACTGGACTGTGTTTGGGGAAATTTCAGAATTCATGTAATATTGGGCTTTTAACATTATTTGAAGTAAAAGTCTTTTCCATTTCTTGCAAAGATGAGACAGGTAAATGGTATGTTCAGAAATCATTCCCACAAAGCTGGAGGTCATGCTGCTGCTTTTGCAGCATAACCCATTTCATTTGGAAAGTGTGGTCTGGCAAAACAATCATTTGCTGAGAGGAACTAAAAGTTTCATGCCACAGGCTTCTTGATTTCAGTTTGGAAGAAATGATTTTTGTTCCTGTGAATAGGGAAGAAAGCAAGACGTTTTCAGGCTGGGATGTTGCACGGATTCAGGTACCTGAGTTGTTAATGGAAACCACTTGAGTGACAGGAGCTTAACACAGTCTCATGAGATATCACACTACACAGCAAGACTAACTGGGGTATTGCTGAATCAAATCAGGTAATAAACTGGTTAGGATCATTAGATTTCTGGAAGGGAGAAGCCAAAACCACATTCCAAGGTCCAAAGAAAAGAGAAGAAAAATGTAAGATTACACTGCAGGACTAGGTAAAGTCAAAGCAGGAGTTGCCAAACTTTGTTGCACACGAAAATCATTCAGAGAGAATATTAAAATTACAGTTGCTGATCAGATGCTGACTGTGATCCTCTAAACCTCTAAATCTATCTCTGGGATGGGATAGCTCCCCATATCAGTGATTTTTTAAAATCCCTTTAGGTAATTCTGATACACAGAAAAGTTTGTTAAAAATTTAATTGGTATATCCGAACTCTCAGATGTATTAGGTTAGTAAAAATATTCCTATAAGAAGTAAGCAGTGCCTTTAATGAATATGTCCACAACCATCCGAATAATGACGGTTGACTCCAGGGGATGCTGAGTAAAGTGTGGGTATTTACTGCAGGGCCAAGTTGCAAGTCAGGAAGTGGGAATCGATTAAGTGACATGCCTGGCCTTCCATAGTTAAGTCCCACACCACTGCCAAGGTTTGAGAATAAACCTAATCAGACTTAATTTGGTCAGGATACTAGGGTCCCCCCCCGCCCCGTACTAGGAATTGGACCTAGTGTCTTATACATGTTAGGCAAGAGCTTTATCATGGAGCGCACCACCAACTCTTTATTTTTATTTTGAGAGAGGGTCTTGCTGCATTGCCCAAGCTATTCTTGAATTTGGGATTCTCCTGCCTCAGCCTCCCTGGTAGACACGGTTACAGGTGAGCACCACTGCGCCTGCCATCTTTATGTATTGCTGTCTCTGTTTCTGTATAGTCCAGGACATCGTCGCCTTGGGGAAATTTCTTAATTGTCAGGGCTTCTTTTCCTTCTCTTAAACTCTACCATCCTCCCCACGTCTTGCACAAGGGAAGCTTCTGGATTAGTGTGGGCAGTCGGTCAGGGGTTTGCCCTTTCTGAGTGATACATCACTCCATTGCTCGGTTCTACTACAGGTTTAGTACCTTCCTGCATTTGCTGTCTGGACTGTCTGCTGCATGTGCTGACACTTGGATTAGCCCCACTTCATCATCTGGGTAATTGTACTCTGTTTGTTGTGATGCCATAGCGTATTCTGTGAGGCTGACCCTGCTCCCTGAGCATTCAGTACTCTGCTATGCCAGAGCTGTTAAAGGTAGCAACACTGAGCCTGGAGTGTTTTAGGTCGAAGTCGCCCAGAAATAGACCTTGAGATAGGGAACTGAATGCATGTGAATTTTGAAGGAAGTACTGTCAAAAGAAACTGATGAAGAGGTGGTGGAAATAGGATATGGAAGAGGGACAAACCAAGCAAGGGTCCAAGGTAAGGTTAAGTCCAGTCCCAGCCAGATTCCACAGGAGTTCAGAAGCATAAAATGCACCTCAGAGATTTCATTTAGCACCAGAGAAGGTCGATCTTTTTCACTCCTTCATCAATTCCTTGTTGGCTGTGAGGTGGGTGGGGAGAGGGTGGTTGGTCATAAATTCCTCAGCACTTCTGGCAAGCTTGCCCCTGTAGCCCAAAGGCAACTCTCTGTAAAAGATCAAAGATGCAATCTCGGCAGAGCACACAACAGCCCCTAAGGGATGGATGTACAGAGCCAAAGGGATCTGAGTCTATTTGAGCACAAAACCAGCAACATCTGTGACAATCCACCTTGAACTGAGTTTCTATAAGTTCACAGTTTGTTTTAAGCCTTACTAGTCACAATTTCATTAAAAAAAAAAAAAAAAGACAAGAGGGCTTGATATGACAAGCTTTAATACACATCGCCATAGTTGTTCCCATGGCCAAAACCGATTCTCATAATCTCCCTTCTCTAACATGCATTTAAAAATCACCCTCAGCTCGTACTTCGACGGTTCAGGTTGATAGCTTGGTATGGTGAACCAGACAATGAATTGAAGAGTCTGCTATGTTTATCATGCATTTATGATTGTGTGCATGCTTACTCACAGGAACACTTCTGGTGAAAATCACTGTTATACACTTCCCTTACAACCAAGTAAACTTCTATCACAGACACTCCTACAGATAACAACAGTATACTCTGGACAGAACAAGGAAAAACAGCTACCTTCAGGCATTGGAGGAAACCGGAAAGATGGATGGTTTTGGAGGGAATGAGCAGCTGGATGAAGGGAATGGTATGTACAAAAGGAATTTCACCTTTTTGTAGCTTCCAACCTGGAGGCAGAACTCCTTCTGTGCTCACAGGGCATGTGAAACTGTCACAGACGAAACTGCACTCTCTCTGGCCTAAAGAACTAGAGGTCCAAATTTGAGGTTTGTCGTGCAACAATACCCAGAACAGTTAATGTAGAAGGGATCTCAGAAGGGAAGAGATACCCTAAATTCTTTGCATAAATTTGTGTATATAGATGTGTAAATCTGAAAACTTTCTGGATAATCCTGAACCACACATGTATTGGAAGATTTTAAGCTACCACAGTAAGGTAAAAATACCAATCTAATATTTGAACCTCTGCCTGAGAGACAGAATTTCTAATTTCAGTCTATCATGGTAATTACTTAATTAAACAAACAAACCATAAGCATCAATATTCTTTGGAACAATAACAGAATTAGAGTCTCCATGATATGTGTTTATAATATCCTTGATATAATCCAAAATAACTTGTTACATGGAGAAATAGAAAGATGTGACCCATTATCAAGAGAAAACACAATTAAGGGGGCTGACTCTGAGAGGAAAAAGATTCTAGACTTAACATTTAACATTTTTATAATAGGGACTAGAGTGGTGGCTAAGTGGTTACAATGCTTTCCAGGCATGCACGAGGATACGGGTTTGAACACCAGCACCACATACACTATAAAAGCCACATGGAAAACTAAATAAAATTGATTCTCTCTCTCTCTCACTGCCCCTCTCTCTTTAAAAAAAAAAGGGTTTTATAACAGCTATTATAATGATCCTGTCAAGAAAATATGTCCATAAGGAACTGAAATACAAGAAATCATAGCAGAAAAATAAAAATCATAACAAAGAATTGAATGGAAATTCCAGAATTCAAAAAATACATACGTTTATATACATATATATATACATGTATATGTGTGTGTTTATATATATGTACACACACACACATATATATATATATACACACACATATATATGTATGGATATGTATGTGTGAAAAAATATATATATATCTGAAATGAAGTTGGTAATGGTAATACCAAGAGAAACAAAATCCCAGCTTTATTACATAATAGCAACCCTAAATTCTTTACCCTTTTCTTTTCCTGGAGTAAATCATGGTTATGCATTTTTTTTGAGCTTTATTTGATGTTGGAGGAAAGGTACCGAAATGTATAAAGATGTCATAAGAGTGTACTCACAATAGTCTTAGAATTTGGCCAAAAAAGATAATATTACCAAGTTCTGAGATGTGAGCAATTCTGAAAGTTTGTAAATACCTTAAATATCCCCTTATAAGATTGGTCTGACTGTGGATAGCTTTTGCATAGACTGTAGCATATCTATGGTTTTTATAGAAACACTTATTTTAATGTCAAATGCATATACACAGAAAATTCACTGTAACTTTAGTCCTAACATCTGGCACAAGTTCTAGGGACAGATTTATTCAAGTCTTTTGGTCGCTGCTTACTAGCCAAGTGGCTTTTGGCTTCAGTTTTCTTCTATAAAACTGAAGACATGACTTAGAATCCTGAAAACTTTGGAGTCTCTCAGTTTTAACATGCTGATTCTATCATAGTGGAGTACCACTGATTACCTACCCAATATCCCTTTGTCCCTTCTTTTTTCTTTCATTAGTGCATTATAGTTATGCATAAATAGTTGAGTTGATTTTGACAAAATCTTGCATGCATGGAATTTGATTTACTCCATTTCAGTCCCCGGTGAAGGTGAATTATACTGCTATAAACATTTACGTGGCTGTATCAGTATAAAATGCTGATTTTAGTTCTTTTGGATAAATACCAAGGAGAGGACCAGCTAGCCATATGGTGGTTCCATTCCTAGTATTCTAAGAAATTTCCATACTGCTTTCCAGAGTAGTTATACTAGTTTACAATCCTACCAACAATGTAAGGGTGTACCTTCTCCACATCCTTTCCACCATTAATTATTGTTTGTGTTTTTGATAATAATCACCATTCTGACTGGATTGAGGTAAAATCTTAGTGTAGTTTTGATTTGCATATCCCTATTTGCTAGAGACATTGAATATCTTTTCATATATTTACAGGCTACTTAGGATTATTATTTGGAGAGATTTCTGTTTAATATCTATTTCTGCCATTTATTAATTGTGTTATTTATTTTTTGGTGTTGAGTTTTTTATGTTCTTTTTATATTCTGGATATTAATCCCCTGTCAGAGGATTAGCTGGTAAAAATTTTCTCCCATTTCGTAGCTTTGCTCTTTGTGCTGTTAAGAATTTCCTTTGCTATTCAGAATATTTTTAGTTTGATGCCATCCCACTTATTGATTCTTGGAAACCCTAAATCTTGATTATGACTGGGGTCAATTATTCCAATCAAGATGGTAGTTTCTTTTTCTCTAAGTAGTCTACTGTGGTTAGGAGTACAATATATCTACTGGTAACTAAAGTTTTATAATTAGTAGGGCTCTGCTTGTGTGCCTTCCAGGAATTAGGGCCCTGGGGCTTTAGAGACTAAAGATGCAGAAATGGGAAACAACAATTCTCAAATTTGTTAGTGGTAAACTGAGTAGGAAAACTAAATAATGAATAGAGAAACTGTACTCTGGAGTCTAATTTCTCTGGTTAGGGACCCTTCATCATACAAAAGCTGTTATTTATTTTTTGGTAGTGGTGATCAAATCCAGGGGTGCTTAACTACTGAGCCACATTCCCAGCCCTTTTTATTTTCATTTTTTAGTTTTGAGACAGGGTCTCAATAAGTTGCTTACAGTCTCACTAAGTTGCTGAGGCTGTGTGTGAACTTGTGATCCTCCTGCCTCAGCCTCCACAGTTGTTGGGATTATAGGCATGCACCACCATATCTGGCAGGGTTATTATTTTAAGATTTATATTATAATAATAAAGGATAATCTTCTACCTTCACAGAAGGTCAGCTCTAAGATGACTTCTCAGTTGTGCTTTTAAGAGGCTTTTCCAATATTCTGTCAGGCTAGCAATTTTTGGTTGTGTGGCATATCATAAGACCAATGAGTCCTCTGGTAATATACTTACTACTGCATATTCTTTACAGTAAAGTGGGTCCTTTCATCCATGGTGTAATTATTCAGGATTCTATTCCAGAGTATAAGACATTCTGTGAGCCCTATAATAGGGTTCATGTGAAGGCTCTGTGATCAGGAGAAACAATCATCTCCTTCTTTATTTAATTCTTTTATTTTTTTTCAGAGAGAGAAGAGAGGGTGAGAGAGAGAGAGAAAAAAAAAGAGAGTATCAATTTTATTTAATTTTTCATCTGGTTTTTATTGCTCTGACACTTAGTTGTATATGTGGTGCTGGGGTTTGAACCCAGGTCCTCACGCAAGGCAGGCAGGCACTCCAACTGCTGAGTTACTGCTCTAGCCCCACCTTTTTAAATATTTATAGAGAAAATGTTCTTTCTTTTTTAGGATGAACAGTATTCAGTGGAATCAACTAGCTACAAACTAGCATTCTTGTTTCCTCCCAGGATGGTATTGTATTAGGGATTCATCTTTGTTCTCTTCTGTGGACAAATTAAACAGAGTATTTTCATTGTCCTTAAGTGGACGATGGCTCGCTTCCATCCCTAATGTTATGGCTGATCTGTTCATGAATACGTTGTTCAAATGCTGGGTAATCAAGGACAGATGCCAACTGATTTGATGAATCATCCTGTTGACCTAATTAACCGTTTGGTACCTCTTGTGCAATGGATGTTCTCCATGGACATCGTAGTAAAACACAACCATCCTGTCCACTGCTCCACAGGGCAAAAACCAGCGACAGGCTTTTATTAGAACCTTAGGATGTTCATTCCATGTATTTATTCAGGAACCAGAAGAATGGTGATGCATGAGTCTGTGGATCCATGGGATATTCTATGTGTTGGACCTAGGCCAGGGCTCTGTTTATTTACTTAATACCCAGATGCTATACTCTAACTGGGGTAATATGATAGTGCTTTAGATCTGTGTAGCCTCCCCAGCATTGGTTATTTTTCATTTGTTGTGTGTTTGTTTGTTTGATAATGGCCATTTTTATTGGGGTGAGATGGAATCTTTATGTAGTTTTCATCTGCATTTTCCTGATGGCTACAGATATTAAGCAGAGTAAAGAGAGAATGTACAGAACAGAAGAAAATCTTTACCACCTATTCATGTGGCAGGATTAATATCTAGAAATACAAAGAACTAAAAAAATGTAACAAAAAAGCAAATAATCCAATCAAAAATTGAGCTGATGACCTAAATAGATGTTTCTGAAAAACACATAAATGGCAAATAAATATATGAAAAAAATGGACCATTGTTTCTAAGGAACATGGGGCAAAAACTATGGAGGCTTTTTCAGGAAGTTAAATCATTCACAGAGGATTTTTATCCTTATATCAATAAATATTCCCTTATCCAAATTTATATTCGAACTCCTTCTCTGCCATATAACACTCTGAAGATTCATTCTAGGGCTTACTTTCCAAGTTTATGTTCAGATCCTGACCTTCAAGTACTGAAGGTCATTCATTCTTTAATCTTTTTCTCCTTTAGCCAGATAGTTGTTACCTGGTTTAGTCATCTTTAACTTTGAAAAGCATACCATTTTATTACCAGGTTTCTGTCTTGGTTAATCATCTGCATCATCTGAAAGACCCAGGGGGTTCTGATAAATCTATGGGTGCTTGGATATCATGTGCATCTACCACATATTCTTATCCCAAATCTCAGGCTTAGATTAGGTGTCCCAAAACGGGCCTCAAGCCAAGGAATAGCTGCCAAGGGATTTATTAAAGCAGTACTCCCAGGAGAGAACAGTAAAAGAATGAGAGAATTAGGATACTGAAGGAGAAGAAGTTAAGAGAGACTTCCACAAGAGGTCCCACTATGATGGGGGTAAAGTAGGGGAAACAAGGGATGGGGGGATACCATGGAATGGCATCAGCCTTGGCTTGCTCTGTCATTATGCATGTGTTCGTGATTGTATGACAACAACTCCCTCCTAAATGTAAGACTATCTTGAACAAAGAAAACAAAACACAAAACAAAACACAGTTCTAGGTAAATAAACTTCAAACTCCTAAATTCTGTCAGAAAGATTCACACGTGATTCATCTGTTAAGAGAACTATTTTCCCCCATTTAAAGAGCATTTTAGCCTCAGGACTACCTTTCATTCAACTAGGATCACCTCCATTCTGATTCTTGTGGTTATTAGAGCAAATCATGGGGTGTTGAGAACTTGCCTTCCTCCATCTTAATAATAACAGTTCAAGTCCTAGAGGCAGTTAATCCCCGGAAGGCTTTGTGATCCCAACCCTTGACATATTTGATGAATATGGAAATTGTAAAATGATAAAAAAAGATAGTATACAGTTTCAGCTGAGGCTCCAGGCTCAGACTGATCCCATGGGGGCATATACACTTTGCATTGGAGTTTTTTTTTCTTTTTGGAGCAAGAAAATGGAACTTGGTACTTCTCTATTGGCTAGCATCATTGGACTTGAGCCATTCTGAAGGGATTATATATTTCTATTCACTTCTGGTTCATCATAAGAACAACCCTCTGAAGGACAAATGGGTGCAGAGTATATAAAAACACACAAAATCTGGGGTATCAACACAGTGCTAAAAGTGATACAAGAGGATCCAAGTTGGACACCAAAGATACCTGCTGCAGAAAATCCTTTGAGAAGCTTTCAGTAGACCAGGGAAGGAAGGTTTCAGCATGTGGTGTTTAGATCTCCTCAAACCAATATGCCTCTATCTAGAATTGTCCCAGTCCTTAATGTTTAACCTTGAGTACAGGGGAAAGCAAGAGTTAGACATTATTACTCACATCAAACACTCTGTCCTTCTCTTAATTTCTCCAGTTTCTCCCAGTACCAAAGGTTTTTCCATTTCTTTTTGGAGCACTGTCCTTGTGTCACATCTTTCTTTTTTCTTATTCCATTACATACAGGAGTAATTGTGTGATCTTAATCCCCTGTGGCATGACACCATTTTTTCAAAAAGTTTATTCCCTGTATCTTTAAGAAAATAATTTTCTCTTTCAATAAAATCTTGCTCCAGCAAAATAATAAATGCTTGTCTTAACCTGATGCCTCATATTGGCCTAAAAAATCCTGTTTGAAATTTTAAGCCAAGCAATGACTCTTCTGAACTTGGCTGAGTACTGCTGCCCCTTGAAGCAGCAGATGCCATTGATTCAAAAGGTAGTGTTGCCAGGGGGCAAGAGAGATAAACAAAATGCTGGGTTGCTAGCTCAATAATGTCATTCCTGTCAAGCAAATTATTGTGAGATTATTGAACATTCACAATATTTCTGAGCTATGTAGTGTTATAATTCTGATCATACTGTGTAGAATTTCTCTTCTTCACTCAGGCAGTTTCCATCGTCTTTTCTCTGCCCTTTCTTTTTCTCTTTCCTCCAGTGTCTCTCCCTAACCTTCTCACCCCCATGTAGTTTTTCCGCCCTAATTTCCATAGGGTTTGAAAACCAAATAGACAAGAGCATTGGATTTATAGTTTTAAGAGTTTTAACAATTTCGATGGGAGACACTGTCTTCCCTCGTAGCATCACATGAATGGCCTCTTTGTAAGACCTCATAACAGGAACTCCAGGTACTTAGAGATATGTGTCCATTTGTGTGTGTGTGTGTGTGTTTCCACCGATGTTGCAGTCTTGGTGTACATACAAGTTCTGAGGAAGCCTCTGTCAGTTTGATGATTTTGTAGCTGTAAGAATCATGGCGTTGTGTATGCCTGGGCTTGTTTCATTTCTTTTAGATACCTTTGAACATGTTACTGTGTTGAAGTTGCATGAAATATGGATTTTTATAAATGGGAATATTCTATTCTCAATATAATGATTACATTAATTCATTAGGTCTTCCATCTTGCACAAATTAAAGAGACTCCTTCGTGAAAGATTCTATAAGTTGTCAGGCCAATATTTATTCAAGGACCCAGGTTAGCATGGATCCTAAAGATTTGCATGCCCCTTGAGACAATAAAAAAGGAGGAGGAGGAGGAGGAGGAGGAGGAGGAGGAGGAGGAGGAATGGAAGGGGAAGGGGAAGAGGGAGGGGAAAGGGAAGGGGAAGGAGGAGGGCCAGTTTAATTGCTGGGGAAGAGGCAAAGAGAGGCAAAGAATATGGGAGTATAAAATGCTCTGGGAACATGAATGAGCAAACCAATAGGACAATCAAATTAACAGGCCATGTTTGAGGCTGACTACTTGTGGGTTCTATGGCTTTCAATTAACCAGACCACACTGGGACATCTGGTGCTATGAGTGTGTTACGTTATTCCCACACCTTTCCCAACTGGAAGACTGCTCTGTTTTTGCAACTGTTTCTTTAGAAAAATATGTTTCTGTTCTCTAACAGGAAGAACCATATCCAGGTTTATCATGAGATGGCTATTCTTTCCCATGCATGTAGGTGAAGCTATTAACATGATGTTGAATGAATTGATTCCACCAATGTTGCAGCCTTGGTGTATGTAGGGATTTTGAGTAAGCCCGAGGAAGTTAGCTGACTTTATGGCTAAAGTCATGGTCATGGGAGCAGAAATGGTGAGATGGAGGTCATTTAGCAGATGTGAGCGAGCAGTAGGAAGGCCCCTGCTATGCATCAAAACTCACAAGACTTGATGATGGCTCCACCTTGATAGTCTCTCCTAGGGTGCAGCTTCGGACTTTCTAATTGTGAGTTCCCCCAACATGAATATTTCACTCTTGGATGGCTGGCTGTGGTTGTTAGAAAACATCTTTCTATCAGCCCCCTCACTCTTGTCTGCCTCTTTTGTTTCTCATCTTTGTTTATAGTTGTGATCTGGAATAGCAGAGGATCAGTTTCTACTCTTTGGTCCTTTGCTTAATAATATCAATGATGTCTTTGTCACCATATATGAAAAAATGAAAAATGCAATAAAATATGTTCATAAGGACTTTTCTTCATTTGCTCTTAAGACTCCCTTTTCATTGAATCTCCAAAGAGAAGGAGCCATGAATTTCAAGTTTCCTGTTATAACATTTATAGTCAGTTACCCACAGCAATAGAGGTTGCACAGGAAGAGAATATTGCTGTTGCTAGAAAATTTTCATGCCTCAGCTCAGATCTTTCAAGACAAAATTTGAGAACTAGTTATATTTTAATGGGAAATCTTCGCATTCAACTTTGAGAGATGGTTCAAACTCAGAATCTGGAATGTTAATATGTGAACATTAAGTTAGGTATTTATTTTGGTCATATTTCAGAATGAAGGACTGCTTCACAGTTATTCATTTCAAAGGATGCATTTGGTTAGGAAATGCTTTGTTTTCAGGGAAGGATCTGAGCGATGATGAAGTACCCGCCTGATAGATGGCTGAGAGGAAGTACAGATTAGTAGGATTTCAGCCCTTCGTAACTTTTGTTTGCTTTAAAGGATCAGAAAGAACATTCACATGAGTCTTGCAAACTACCATGGACATGCTGAGATCTGAAGGCATTAAATGTTAAGTAGTGAATGTGACAACACAAGCTTTATGGCCTGCTTTTGACATGAAGTGGGATATTATGCACAGACTTCAGCCTGCCAAGTGAGGGCTGGGCTGGCATGACCTGTGTGGACAGGCAGCAAGCGCTGTAACTTCAGGGACAGTTGGATCCATCTGCTGTCTTTACTCATGTAATGACACCAAATGAATGCAGATGACATTTTATCCGCCTGAAGAGCCAACCCCTCTTCTGACTTCTGTCAGATTCATGCAATTTAAAGCTAAGGAACAAATTGAAAGGACCTGCAAGAGCAGCAGCCCTGAGGCCCCTCTTGGCGGCTGTTGCTGTGTTTCCCTTTTCCTCCCACTGTATTTCACCCCACCCATAATTGCATCTGTCTTTTCTTTCTTCCCTTTTTCTTTTCAAGATTACTTTTATGGTTTTCCATTTGTGAGTTCCTTGCTCTGATTACAGGAAGTTCTCTAGAAACAGTTGCTTAACCTCACTCTGTATGGTGTCCTCACAAGACAGAGACCTCAAGGTTTTCTTTTTCTTTCTTTAAATCTTTCCAATTTCTTGCCCCAAAAAAGGTGTTTCTATTGAGGGGACTTGGAGAGAAATTTTAGTTCTTCTAAATAGACGCAGATATGTGCATGTTCCTGGCAATTGTAAGGCCTGCTTGGAGAGAAAACAAGCACCCAGGTGGTTTGTAATGCACAGCTGCGGGATTCCGAATACCTGGGATGCTATGCAAACAAGAGTTCCATGACCAGAACACCAGTGTACCCTTTCAGCTGTCCCTCATGCTGTTGAACACGTAGATGTGTTCACAACCACGTTACTGGAAGAGGAAGTTGGGGAGACTGTCCGCAACCTTCCTTGTCTCCAGGGGGAGCGGTTCATTGGGAGGAACTGCTGCTCTGCTGTACAATGGAACGGCCCAGGTGCCACTTGTCTTTGGATCACCTCCCTTTGCCCTTCTGCTTTGGGTTCAAGCTTTTTAACTTCTTCTGAATGAATTCCCTCCTGTGTGTGCTTTGTTCTCTCCTTTGGATTGGGGGCTCCAGAAGTCTCTAGGGTTCCTGAGCTCACTCACCTGTGTTGGAGCTGATGCATCTCATAGCACTTGGAGGGCTGGTTTTCTGAGCTTGACGGAAATGGTGCCTTTGGGTTCCATTACAGCCATTTCAACTGGGCAAGTAGAAAAATGAATACCACATCAGGAGCAATAAAATAACTTTCATTCCTCTTTTTGGAGCAGTATGTTGGAGGAAAAGGATTTATTATTAGGAGTTATCAGTTATGGAGATGGGCTACAGGTGGAGCAAGCAGTGGGGCCCAGATTTGCTTGCCCAAACTTGCTTAGCACTTGAGGGAAACAAAGATGGCTTTAAGAGGGGGCTCTAACCTTTCTTTTTGAAAGAGGCATTTGCAGAATGCCAGCGTGTCTCAAGTTGCCCTGTGGGGAGGAGGGAAACTCAGGTTGTATTCAGCCTTCACTCTGTGATCTGGACAGCTTCTCCTCTGGCTCTGGAGGAGCAGGTGATGGAATCAAGGTCACCAATACAATAAAAGCTGTTATCTGTTAGATAAACAATTTTCCTTCTGTTACCCATCCCATAAATCCTGTGCTGATTCTGACTTATTTTTGTGGGTATCTCAGAATATAAAATATTTTATTAACTTCAAAGTAATGAGACCTATTCATCTAATAGAAAGCCCCCTCCACGGTACAGATAGGTAAAGCAGCAAGCTAGCAGAGGGCAGAACAGAGAACAGCAGAGTTGTGTGTGTGTAAATCAGTGAGTGAATATTATATTTGACTTTCAAAGCAACATACCCTTTCAGATTTTAAAAAAAATCATAGAAGGGTGATATTTAAGATTTTTTTTCTTTTTTTTCCTCTTAATTTAGGTCTAGTCAGTACCGTGATTTCCTCTTCCTAAGATGTTTCAGTACACTTATCTCGGAGAGAGGGGGAGGAAGGGAGAAAGGGAGAGGATGTGCAAGCTAAGAACGTACTACCTGGGCATACATTGACATAAAACTTTCCCTTTGGGGATTCTCCCCGCATCTGTGTAGCTTACTGTAGTTGTTTTATAATTATAAGCAAAGCAGAAGCCTTGTGGCACTTCTATTCTGATGGTCACCTCCCATCTCACATTCCTGCTCCTGCCCACAAAGTTAAGCCATTGAACTGAACTTCTGCGGGCTGAGAAGCATTTACTCTGTTGCTTACAAAAAGCACCCGCCAAAAATGAGGGACACTCAGCTTCATCAGGATTAATTTGCTGTCCGAAATGAGTAAAAAGCAAAAGAACAGTTTAGTTAAGTTCATTTTAGATTTTGAATAGCTTCAGTGAATATTTCAAAAATAGAGAATACAGGTCTTCCAAAATCTCTACTACGTCATCATTCCTAAGACCCAACAAAATAATTCTATTTAAAATCACTTTTCAATCTGTGGACCTTTTAGCCATGTCCATGAATTAAAATTTAAGCTATAAACTGTTTACCCAATTAGAGAGTATACTCACTGGGCTTATAATTAAACCAAATAAATCTTTATTTCCCTTTTCTTCTAAGACATGGTGTGTGTGTGTATGTGTGTGTAGCTTGTGATTTTTATTCTCTTTAAAATTAGAGTATATCAAGTGAAGAAAAATTAAAATCCCTACTTTATCAACATATTAATGAGAATATGAATTAGTTTTATAAGGACGTTTTACAGGGGAGAGGGTGTGCCTAGCTAAGGTTTGAATGTGTAGTCATAATATTTAAGTACAGCTTAACAAATACCATGGAATTACATGGAAAATATTTGGTGAAAACTTTCTCTGGAAAAGTCTTGCCTCATTCTTCACATTTGGCTTATTCTGCTTTACTCATGTCAATAATCTTTCTGGGTGTCAAACTCTTTAAGGGGATTTGCTTTAGTACATGTGTCCATTATTTATTATAAGATTATGCTTGGTTCTAGTCCCCCTGTTCTTGATTTATCATTTTATTTATTACTAATCAATATCTATTAGCCCCACTACAGGCTTGGCACACCTTTGAAACGTTTCCCTCCCACCCTCACATATAATAATATAAACCATCTGGGTGTTTTGGAGCAATGTGTCAGCGGTACAGACTGTGAATGACTTAAATGCACAATAACAGGTCATTGCTGAGATTGAACAGGCAGGAAAGTTTTGTGGAAGTTATTGAACTTAAGGTGGGCCTTGAAAGATAGGTGGGATTTAGAGATCAATAACACCACCTCTGTCTGTGCATATCACTCTTTAGAGTTTATAGGTGTTTTCAAATGCACTGTCTGCTTTAATCCTCTACTGTGTGTTATGAGGAAAATTCCCCCACCTGCAAGTCAAGAAAACTCAGCAGAGGGCTGGAGCAGTGTCTCAGCGATTGCGGTGCTTGCCTGAAATGTGCAGAAGCATGGGTTTGAATCCCAGCACCACATATACAATGAAGTGTTGGAGCAAAGAAAGTCACATGAAAAACTAAATAAAATTGCTTCTCTCTCTCTCTCCTCACTATCCTTCTCTTTCTCTAAAAAAAAGAAAACTCAGAGAAGATAAAGTACTTGCACAATGACATCGAGAATCCTGGAATCCTGAATCTGCTGTCAGAGATGACTTTTTTTCCTGGTCCTGGGGTTGGACCCAGGGGCATTTTACCACTGAGATACACATTGCTAGCTCTTTGAAATTTTTTTTAATTTAAAAAAAATTTGAGATAGAGTTTCAACAAGTTGTCTAGGCTGGCTGGAACTTGCCATCCTCTTGCCTCAGGCTTCTCAAGTAGCTAGATTATAGGCATGTGTCCAGTAATAACTGATATAAATCTCTTTCTCCTCCATCATGGTTACTTTTAGATTAAAAAGTGCAATAAAGGGAAAGGTAACTGACATAGGGAATGGCTCAGAAATTGTTCATAAAGTCCTGTAATTGTTTAATTCTAGATGCTATGTAGAAACTAAAGAATATGGCAGTGGCCATTTTATACAAAATGATTCTGTGATAAAGATATAACTTAACTTTTTATTTTTTATTTTTTTATTTTTTTTTTAAAGAGAGAAGGACAGTGAGAGAGAGACAGGCAGACAGAATCAATTTTTATTGAGTTTTT